>OOFC01013239.1:15061-25670 GCA_900323345.1 Pseudochromis fuscus | reverse complement strand
CCTGCATCTTACTATGAAACAACCTCACTGTGTGCGAGGCCTCTGTGTGTGTGTGTGTGTGTGTGTGTGTGTGTGTGTGTGTGTGTGTGTAGAGGGAGGATGGGGGTGTTAGTTTGTCAATAGTAGGGGTATGTCTCAATAGTGATCCTGTTCTGTGAGAGGGGGGAGGTTGGGCTCATGTGTGGTGGTTGTGCTGGAATATCGCAGCCTCACAATGCGTTGCCTCACAGTCGTTCTTCACTGGCTAGCTTTATGTCCCACGCCCCACACTAAAGCTGCCAGTTGAAGAGCTGTTGTGTGTAACCATGACAACAGACCTCTCTGCTGAGGGACAGTGTGAAAAGTGAGAGCTAAAAAAAATTATCTTAAAGTAGTGGTTTCATCTGTGAGGGTGTGGCTGCTGCTGATATATATATATATTTTTATGGACGTTGAATCACGATTTATTGTCAGGTGTGTAATCTTGGTGTGTAGTCTACTCAGCGAACATACCTGTCCTTATCTGGGGACTTTTGCAAATAAATTTCAAATTCAAAGTCCTTAAAAACAACCAGGATGCATCCCACTTCTCACCGACTGCCAGCTGGGATAGGCTCAGCCCCTCTGCGATCCAATTGGATAAGTGGGTGTAGATGATGGATGGATGGAAGATCCTAAAAAGGCCAAACTGCAAGCACAAAAAGTTTACTTCCTTGATCTTGATGCCACTGATGTCCTCCAGGTTTCCAAGTATTGACTGCACTGCGGCTTCCAGTAGCACATAATAATAAAGTCATTAAGGGCAACTGATCCCTGCAGGAACTAAACTTTTAATGTCCCATCATTGTTATCATGGATTTATCCTAAAGGAAACACCAATGCACACACAGCATGTGTATTTTCCAGGTGCTCTGGACTACTTGTCTGCTGAGATCTCCACTTCAAAGCAGAAGAAATTCAGCCTGGTGACATTTGTGGACACTCCGGGTTTGGTGGACGGGGACATGATCTACCCTTTTGATGTCAACAGTGCCATCACCTGGTTGGGTATGTCTCTGTAGCTTCAAGTTGACTTTCCAGCGCTGACATATTTACTGTGCAGCTGTGGAGTTTCTCTAATAGATGTTATTTTGTTGTGCAGGAGAACAGGCAGACCTGATATTTGTATTTTTTGACCCAATGGGCCAAGCGCTGTGTAAACGCACACTCAACATTGTGGAGAAGCTGAGTGAAAAATGTGCCGACAAGCTATTGTTCTACCTCAGCAAGGCAGACGAAGCTGGGAAGGAGACCGACAGACAGGTTGGTTCACCTGACTTTGGGATTTTTACTTTTGATTTTTATTAAATTTTTTCGAAGTAAAGAAGTCAAGTTAAAGTCATAACATAACAATTGTTTTTTTTGTCAGAGAGTGATGATGCAGATAGTCCAGGAACTGTGTCGCCGTCCAGGTCTCAATAAATGTGGGTTTGAGATGCCGACAATATACATCCCCAACCCACAGAAGGTAAAATCAACTGTGTGCTCCGGTTTTGGTTTATTTCATAGATTGACTGTATGTAGAAATGGATGAAGCAACTGGGTCTCAAAAATTAGGCCAATGCAGAAGTGCAATACTCCTGATGGGCACTGGAGTCTGGCGCTAAAAAACTAATACTGAGCTCAATTTAAAAATCAGAATTTTTAATCATGAAACACTCAGTCAATCCATTTTTTTCCACAAGTCATTCTGATGTCATTTACTAAAGTTAATTTTCTTTAAGGAAAGAGTAAGAAGGCGGGTCTGACCCTTGAACCCGAGGATCCTACCCAGTGTGTATAAGACATGTGGTTACTTTGATTGGAGACCAGTCCTGTCAATCACACTAACCAATGATTGTCAGAAATGATTTTCAGATGGACCAAATGGATGTTGGATTTGGATTTTCAGATCCAAAGTTCACAAATGGGTGATGTCACATTAGCTACGTCCATTGTATATACCAGTGGTGCCCAATCCTGGTCCTCGAGGGCCGCTATCCTGCATGTTTTAGATGTGTCCCTCTTCCAACACACCTGATTCAAATGACCAGCTCATCATCAAGCTCTGCAGAAGCCTGATAATGATCCTGATCATTTGAATCAGGTGTGTTGGAAGAGGGACACATCTAAAACGTGCAGGATTGGGGATCCCTGGTATGTACCATCTATGGTTTATTTACATTGCGTAGCTCTAAATATTTATGCTTTAAGTTTTAACATCCAGTTGTACAAAATATCAATCATCTAACACTGGGATGACTTTTTAAAAAAGCAGTGTGCTCTCACCTTGTAGTGATGCTGTAGAGCTGATCCCTGTTGTATCTCGTCGTGTTTTCATTAGAACTCATGTTGGATCTGGATTTAAAACTCTCCACCATCCTTGGAGGTTGAACAGCCATTGACTGAACTTTGAATGTAAATTCTTCTCTCCAGTTTTCCTGGTGACACTTGATGGCTTGAACAGGATGATTCATTTTGCAAAAATGACGACTAACTCTGGAGGGAGGAGGGCAGGGGTCGTAAATTATCAACTTTGATCAGTCGGGCATTGACAAAGGCAACCCCAGTCCTGAGTTATCACTGCACCATCTTGTGATCTACACCCATACCCTCTACACTGCGTGGTAGATTTGTGCATCCCTTCAGACCTCCAATTTATTTTCGCTGAGTCAGTGCTTCCTCCCCTCCTGCTAAGTGCACATAGCTGTCAGTCACAATACCACTGGGATTTGTCACGGAAGTTTCCAGACTTTCCTTTTTTGAGATGCACAAGATGATTTTATCTTCATTACAAAACTGATGTGTTCATGAGCCTTCTGTGTTGTACAGCCGAGCAGGTGTGTGAACCAGATCGAGGGGGTTTGTCAGACCATCGAGAAAACCATCAACCAGGCTGTTCAGAAGACTTTGGATCAACTGGAGAAAGACTGTGACCTTATTTGTTCCACCATCAGCAGCAAATTGGAGCAGGACAGGTCTGACCTCACTACCTACAGTGAAGCATTTTAAACACTTTATCATATGTTTCCCTTAATGCATTCAAGCTTTAGATTAAATAATGGTGGCATCTTAATAAACATCATAATGTGGACATGCAGGAGATGACCATCATCAGGTATCATCAGCTCCAGTGAACGTCTCAAACCAAAGTGTCTTCTGTGTGCACACAGGGCTAATGTGACTTACAACAAAAGTGTCCGGCTTCACTCCTTTCTGTGTGGGGCTTTGGGTGTTTTCCTACCAGTTCTCTTCATCCTTAGTTTCATCGTGAACACCTTCTCCAAAGAGCAGCTGGATGAGCTCCTGGGTGAAGGTGCGGCTCGGACCGTCAATGTCTCCACAGTAAGTCCTGAGAGTCATGCAGGTGATATTTGTAATAAATGACATTTGAATAATATTGCAGTAAAATATTGTTTGAGGTAATATTTTACTGTGTATAGATGAGGTGTAATGTTGTCATTTCCATGTGCGTCTCACAGGGAATAGTGATGTATTTATGGGACTGGATACCTGAAGATGGACAAGTAGTGTTTGTGATCATTTTTGGGGCATTTTGCTACTTGCTGCTTTTCCTGGCCAAGTATTTTGCAAGGTAAGTGTTGCAAACAAATGCATAGCTTAAATGATTAATTAAATAATTGATTACTCTTTATATTAGATTTTTTTCAAGAAATGTGTTGATTCAAGCTTCCAGTTGTTAAAATGTTCTGCTTGTCTGTGTTCTGTATCAGTGCAAACTGATCTTTTGGGATATGAAGTTTTGATTAGGCAAAAGAAAACATTTAAAGACATTATCTTGGGGTTTAGAAACTCTGATTGCAAATAATCAATAATGAATAGTATATGAAGTTGCAGCCTGCACACATGCTCATTTGATCTGTATGAGAACCAGTCTTCTTAAAATAAAACTGAACATAATATTGGAGCCTTTTCTGTTTAAGATTTCATATGCTCACACACAAACAGCAAGTGCTGACTGAAATTCTGAGTGTTGTCTCGTTCTCTATTCTCAGCCGAGGAAATAAGACTCTGACAAAGAAGGAGAAGAGGACGATGGCAGAGTACAGTGATTATATCAATGATATTGTCAGAACCAAGAAGGTGAGATTCATATTTTCTGCTCTTCTGTCACATCCAACTTGTTTTCACTGAGATAGTACAAATGTTAAAGCCACAGTAATGAATATATTACAAAAGGTTCATGATAAGTAATGAGTCGTTAGTAGTGACACACAGAGAATTTTCTACTCTTGTTGGTAACTAAACCAGCAGCAGATGATCACAGTGTTCTGGATGGAAAGTAGTTAACTAGTGAGTTGGAGGGTGGTTTGAGCCGTACTAAAGGAGAAAGACCTTAAACTCAACTTTATATGTTATACTTCTAGTTTTGTGTGTTCAGCCACTTCCACTGCCCTTGAGTGGCCAAAAGAAAAGAGAATCAGTTAGTGTTTTGTGTTTTTTTGTGTTTTGTGTTTTTAAGAAATGTTTTCACTTGTCAAATATGAAACATCACGATTATATATCTCACACAGTTCATTTTGCTCCTTAGGCTAAGTTGTACGAATGGTACCTCCAGCAGTGTGCAGCAGAATACGACCTCTGACCCCGGGTGAGGTGGAGAGAGGTTACACATGTTGGCAGAAAGCTGCATGTTTTTTGTGAAACGTGGCTCACCTGTCAGTGCATCATATGAGGTCTACAGTGGGAAAGGACTGTGACCTCCAGTGCAGCAGAGATCACTGCCAGCATCTATCATCTCAACAGCTGTTTGAAAAAGTGCCTTTATCATTGAGCATAGGACAAACTGTGATTGTAGTTTGATGAAACAATTTCATAATGTGATTAGATTTTTTTTTCTAGTACATACCTAAACAATCTGTGTGTTGTGTTTACAAATGAACTTTTTTTTCTCGTTTTCTTCATGAGTAATATGCAGCTGCTTTTCCCAACAAACATTTACTTTAGACGTCCTCCATAAAGTCTGTCGTCATTGTTCTCGTGGTCCGCAAATCTCACTGCACCGTCCTCTCATAGTGTTTTCATGGTGTCTGTGCCCAGTACCTACAATTACCAGTGCTGTGATAACACCTGGGCATTATACTTAGACACTTAATTAAATATTTTCATACAGCCAGTAAAGCTAAAAGGGCTGCGAGCCTCCTCTTGCCTCCAAAGAGTCTGTCCTACAGATAGATTTTTAAACTTGTATGTTATTCTGTGATTGTTCAGGTATTTTTATAGATAGTCGTCATGTGATAATATTTACATAAACCACAGTGAAGACTGATGGTTCGAGTACTTTCATACAACAGTATAGTGGTGAGCAGTAAAGTGTGTCACTGCACTGATGTGTATCTCCTACACGTGTTAATGAACCATGCAGGTTGTTTATAGATTCAACTTGTTAGACTTTATAAAACCTTCACTCCAGTCTTTGTAGATGTATTTATTATTCTCCACAGGTGTTGACAGATGAGGTGCTTTTTTCTATGGATGCACCGATCCAATACATCACATCGGTACAAGAGCTATTATTTTATTAGTGTGACCGATCCCGTTAAATAGTTTGTTTCCTCAGTGTTTTGCCGCCACCTACATTAATTCAGTTATAGTGGGCTATAGCTTTGTGTTTAGTGGCTCACCAAACACTGGTGCTGTTCTCCCCAACATAAAATGATACAAATGACACAATGAAGTCTGCAGATTTGGGGAGATTGGTACGTGATGTCAGAATATGTATCTGAAGAAAAGTTGGATTGGTGCATCCTTATCTAAAATGTAAACAAACAACAACAAAAACAAACCTCTCCAGGCTGTTTGCAATATTACTGTGAACACTTTCAGTTTGTTTTGTGTGTGTTAGATGTCCCCTGGATATCCTTCTCACTAGGAAATTCTTGTTTAATTTTTTCATTTATAAATTTGTGAAACTTGAAGCTTGTGAATCCATCAGTTGTATACAAGTTTTCTAAAAATGATTTTATTGTATGAAACCTACACTCAACTGATTTATCGATCTAGAGGTGCTGTTTAGTAATCCTGATTTTAAAACATGCAAACTCTGTCACCTTGGAAATGAATAAACGTTTTCTACTGACTTCAACTCGGCTGCTTTCTGGTTAATAGAGTCTAAAATGAAAACACAAACAGCAGGTGGAGTAAGATGAAAAATGAAACATTATGCACAGCAGTGAGTAGTTATGGTTGGAAGACTTTTATTTCAAAGTTTAGTTATAAAAAGGCCATTCCAGGCTTCTTTGTAGGAAGAACAATGCTTTTTAAATCGCTGTGTTGACTTGTGTGTCAGGACTCAAGTATTTTGGGATCTTCAGCACAACACGATGTAATCAAACATCTGCTTTATACCCCGAAGCACATTGCAAGCATTTCTGAATGAAAATGAAAGAACCAGTGAAATTACAATAACAGGGAGAAAAAAATATATTAAAGCAACAAATTCATTTCTGCTTGCAAAAGGACCAGTGAGCCCAGGCCACAAACCTCAGTTCCCTGAGTTGGTAACAAATAATGTCCCTATGGAGGGGACAGCTATCAAAAACAACTATAAGCTACAACTGCAATTTTGTAGAGGGGTTACATCTCTTTGTTAGAAAACACATTAATCTATTGTGCAAGCACTAGTGTGAGATCAAAGTATGATAAGAATTTCATTTGTGCATTCTCCTAGCAAGGCAACCAATACAAAGAGGTACGTTGTAATTCTAACAATTGTAACTAATCACAAATTAAAGCTGCACGTGTGTGTTAGTGAGTCAGTTAAAGCTGCATTCAGGGTTCTGCTGAAGTGGTAACGCACTTTGTTCTGTTGCATATTGAAGCTTTGTTGATGCATTGAAATTTCTCTGGTTTGGGGCTTAATTTCTTAACTCCTTTAGTAATAAGTCAAACCATGCAGATCTAAGGTCTGCATACGACCGAGTGTGTTATTCATTTGAAATTGTATGTTCTTATTTTGTTACAGTGCATTCAGGATTATAGCTATATACAATGTTATTTGTACAAAAATGCCAGTGCCCATCCCTGGCGTCTTATAAACAAAAGTGTACAGGTAGATATTTCTTGCAGCAGCACAAAGGCTGAATCCTATATTGCTTTGTTGTGAAAACATGACAACATTGTCAATAAAACACCTGCCAACACAGTGATTCAGTGTCTTCAGACCATGTATGGCTCCGCTTGTCACGTCAAAGTGTCTCTCAAGAACAAAAGCAAATTTCAGTGTTGTCCTCAGATAAGTGTGTCCTGAAAAGACACAGTCAATGTCCCCAGTGTGTGTGTGTGTGTTTGTGAATAGACTGGGATAGCTGCTCAGTGTCTCAGCACCAAAAGTGTCCATATTGAGGTGTCCAGTGGACTTTGGGTCTGTCCTTTGGAACCTTCAGATGTGAAGTCATTGAGAGCCTTTATCAATCAACCAAGAAATGTCTCCAGTCCTGCAACGCAAAATCCAGAAATTAGACATGAACAGACACACGTTTACCAAATCACAAGTTTTTTTATATGTTGCAGCTTCCTATAACTGGACATTATATGTAAAAAAATAAGAGAAGCTCATATGTTTCCATACTTGCCAAGTCGTGCTAACATCCTGTTGGTGTTTGCATTAATAAAAATGAAAGACACGAGAGATGTGAGGAACAATACAGACACAAAATGGAGAAAAAAGTATCCAACAATAACAATGTCATGTAAAAATACTTGATTTTACATATTTTCTGGAAAATACGGAACATAGTTCGTAGTAACATCGTCTTGTTTATCAAGGAACTGACAAATAAACTCTTAACAGGCTTTTTTTTACAGGACTGTGTGATATTGTTGCATATTGTTGCTATACAGTGTCAGTTCTATTCTATTTCTATTGTAGTGTCAGTTCTATTCTATTTCTATTCTATTTGGTGCTAATTATTGAAATTAACATCTAATACAAGCGAGAAGTTTCAGTCAGTGCACAGCTGGTCAGCTGAAGTGTGTCTGCAGAGATATATTAACAATAAATATAGTTTCTGACATGGTGCCAGTGTAAGCACAGAATATGTATTTCAAATGTCCACAGCATAATTCTTGATGACTATTGTATGAAAAGGTTTTGAAAGGAAATATCACCATTAATGTGAGATAATATGTATTTGCATTTCATACCAACATGAAATTTTGACAATTAAATAATGTAGTAAATGGTTTTAAATATATATTTGTTATGAATTACACTCATACAATTATGTAAATAAAAAAAAAAGTTATTAAAGTACTTTGAAAAAAATCTATCAAGTGAACCTTGAACTGTTTCTGGACAACTGTCCAAAATCTATTTAAAAAACCAAAGATTGCTTACAACAACAACAAGATTATTTTCTAAACAGCTATTTAGAAAAAAAAAAAAAAATCATAATTTAAATACATCTTAAAATAGAGGGATTAGTGTACAACATTACCAGCAGTTAAACTGTCTGAGTGCAGCATTACTGTGATTGTTCTTCAAACCATAAACAGAAGTTGGTTATTTGGTATGTCCCTAATTAAGCAATAAATAGGACAAATTATTTTTTAAAGGAATTATTAGGACAGTGTCTAACCCTTAAAATGCTGCTTTGGTGTTTTAATCAAACATATAAAAAAGAACTGGTGTAATGAGTGTGTAGTGTAACATTTAGTGTTCACATCAAACCAACTTGTTTGCCTTGCATAATACTTTGCATGTGATTAAAGTCACAAGCTCCACGACTCTTTGTGTTTTCAGAGTGATAACATTTGTCATGTTTTTCTTCACTGTAAAACCTGAAAGACCTGCAGAACATAACAGCTATTGTAACCATGACCAGATTTAAGTCCCTGAAGGAGACTTACTCCACATCTCGCTTCTTAATCGTCTTTCCGGATCCTAAGACCTCTGCCACTCGGGATACAATGGGATCATAGTTCATGCTGGCAACAGCAACCACCTCCTCACTCCTATAGATGGACCAGAGGAAGAAACATTGAGAAGGAACCATTGTTAAATTAGATGAACACTCACAGTAAAAAAACTAATTAAATAACGTATAAATTATAAATAAACACAAAGTAAATAAACCTTACCTGGTGTAAAACGCTACAAATCGCAGTTCGTCCAGATCTCCTTGTATAATGACGTCATCAAATCCATCACCATAACCTCAACAAACAGAAAGAAAATCACTGTGATTCAGGATGAACTCTTGGTCTTAGCTCTTTATTTTATTTTACAGCTAGATGGCAGTGTAGTAACAACACTTCCCAACGTCTGGTGCTTGTTTTACAGCATGTCTACCTCCTAACACCGATCAGATGAAAGATAATAAGAGGCTCTGCTTACCTGCATAGCGTATGGTCTTCCCAAACATGGCTGACCAGAAATAAGGCACTGTTTTGATTTCAGTGGCTCTGCCCATCATGCCGAGGGCTGCCACTCTTCCTGTCAGTGAAGACGAAAGCAAAAAAAAAAAAAAACTTACACGTGTGCCTTTCAGTAAGTTGTAACTGTCAGTAGACACGCAGTTTAGATCCAGCTGTGAGACACTTACCATGAACATGAGCCATTTGCCAGTGAGGGATGTTCACCTTTTTATTGTTGCGTGGTGGGAAAGGAAACATCACCACATCTCCTCCAGCAAACACTCCATCAACATTAGTCTGCATCATCTAGGAAACAAATGTAGTAAAAAAAACAAACACTGAAATTATCAAACAAAAACATTCATTTTCACTTCAGGTGTCACAAAGTACCTTGTTCACAGTGATGAAGCCCTTGGAGTCCAGGTGGATGCCAGTCTGCTTTAGGAAACCTGTTGCAGGAACACTTCCTGCAGAGAGCAGAGCAGTGAGCAGGTTCAACATTAAGTTGCCAAGAAAAAGGAAATAAAGTTGAGATAAAGTACATAATGTATTATTGACATCACCTGCTCCAATGACGCATACATCTGCCCGCAGGACCTTTCCACTCTTTAGTACAACCTCCTTCAGCTGTGTAACAAAAACATTACGTCATGTCAAGTCATGTCACATTGAGACGTTAAGGCCTGTCACACAGTGAGGCCCTGCTTACAGTGAACACTTTCTTTATGTCTTTTTTATTGCTAAAGTTGGAACAGTTTAGATAAATGTCTATGAGAGATTTCAATCTGTTTACTATAGTTCACACTATTAAGCACCCTCAGAAATTCCAGCAATGAAACCAAACAAGAGTATTAGTGACATCTACACTAGTTTTTATGTTCATCACACATACATGTAATTGTCTCAACATCTACCGTATTTTCCAGACTATAAGCTGCTAGTTTTTTCCGACGCTTTGAACCCTGCAGCTTAAACACCGGTGCGGCTCATGTATCTGCGGCACGAAGCTTGTTGGCTTTTTAAAAGCTAGCAAGCTCCGTGCCGCCGATACATTTAACCTCGTCACATCAGACCCGGTCAGAGTGGACCACATGAAACTGTTGGAATAAATTCAATAGCTGCTTATAGAGAGGTGCGCTCAATAGTCCGGAAAATACGGTAGTCACAGAAAAACCAAGGTTGCTTTATTTATGTAGTTGGCTGCAGTTTTGTGGTTTTGCTATAAGAGGGGTGT
>OOFC01013238.1:35960-52946 GCA_900323345.1 Pseudochromis fuscus | reverse complement strand
CGCAGCCGAGAGAGCCCTGCCGCAACGCGACCAGCGACCACCGAGCCAAAGCAGGCGGCATGAGGCTTGATTCAGTACATTTATCCATGCTGGTCATCGGGGTCTCATTCGCCTGCTACTCCCCGAGTTTGAATTCCCTGCAGGACCAGGCTTACAAATCCGCCGTGGTGATCGAGGGCAAGGTGCAGTCTACGCCTGTGAACGTCTCTGCGGAGCCGTACCGTGTGAATGTCAAAGTGTTGGATGTTTGGCCCCTAAACAGCGGGGGTCTGGAGCGAGAACAGCTCGTCACCGTGGGGGAATTTGGATCTGAGGCTCCGTGCACCAAAGTGAAGAAGAACCATAAGTACATTTTTTTCATGGACCCCACTGACGAGCCCTTGGTTTTTAAGGCATCGTTTGCGCCTCTTGACACGAGTGGAAAGAACCTAAAAAAGGATGTTGGGAAGATCTTGTGTGAGGACTGCGGTAAGTTAATGTAGCCTATTGTGGATTACCGGTGAAGTCCAACCCGGAAGAATGAACGGTCTGTTAACAGCCCCCCTGGCTGAGGGGATTTTGGTAACAGGCTTTCTGGTGAATTGTGGTTATTGTGGCCACAGCATTGCTTGGAGTCACTGGGTACCAGATAGGTGCCTAAGGGGCGTCTATGCAGCAATTTTCGACAACTCTCGCAGGCTCCCATAGCCCACATGATCAATCAAACTCTCTTTCTCTCTTTCTCTCTCCCATTCTCTCTCCCTGAACTGCATTAGACATGCGCCTCGCACTGTTGCTTGTGAGGAATTGCAGTTTATATGTATCGAACTATCTGCATCCAGCACGCCTGCATTATTCTTTTAAACCTTTCACACCGCCTTTAATGCATCTTTTACTTTCTCATATTTCACTCACTCAGTGATTTCTGTTGTCTAGAATCGTTGTGCCCTCTTTAATGGACATCAAACATGTACATATTATGGACTGGGTGCGATTTCAGGACCAGGGACAGCGGCCTGTATCACCGGTATCACGTGTGGAAAATCACGCTGTCCTAAGCAAATCGGTTCCTAGGCTATATTTAGGCTCACGCTCTGCCTTAATGCTTTAATACTCCACACTTTGACATAGCGTATTGAAGAGTAGGTCCAGGTTTGCACACATGAGTCTACACATGCGGTGTGTGTTGTGGTTGTAACCTGGAATCGATGGCGTTGTTGCAGCTGAAAATATCAACTGATTAACTTAACCACCAGACACTTCAGGCTTTCTATTTATTATAGTTATGCACAAGTAGTTCAGAAATGGACTTTGATCAGTAGATGTCGCCCTTAGGGAGTAATTTAAAAACCATAGCAGGCATATTTTGTTTGCAATGAGGCATTATGTATTTATTTGTTAGTGTATGATCCATTACTGATGGTGCTAAAGTGCATTTATGTTGTTTCACTGGACAATGGCCTCCCCCAGTCTCTCTCTCTCTCTCTCTCTCTCTCTCTCTCTCTCTCTATCCCACATGACTTGCTAAAAGATTTCACAACTGATTGGTAAGCCTGATTATTTTGATTAGACTCCGGAGGTTATTGATCAGAAACAACATGCACTGGTGTTAATGCAGCAGCTTGATCCCAAAACATTCTTTATTGTGCATGTGTGCCTGGACACAATTTGTTCAAAATACATAGATTGTTTAGTGATAGCTTTCATGTGATGTCCTGTAGCAAGATTTACATCATCATTATTATTTTATTTACATCTCTACCACTTTAGATATAAAATAGTATCATGAAACACATCTCAGTGCTTCTCACTGAGCCACTCCTTAGCTTGTGCCTACAACTAATGTCCCATGCTGGTCAGCTTGCAACACAACTTTAAAGTTTGTGGCAGCTCGTCTTTCACACTGTGAATGTTTTGAGCCAATTAGAGCATATGTTTCACATAAATCTCCATTGTGCACAAATTTGCACTTCCACTGAAGTGTTGTGGCCTAGAACATGATGTGTGTGCCCTGTGCTGCCGCCTTCTTAAATCCTCTTAGCCTGTACTCATGAGACACAAATTCTCCCCTCTCCTCTTGATTTTGCCACACTCAGCCTGGCTTTTAAACTCATCATCCCATTAGAGAGGTAACACAAAATGGACCTCATTACCTCCTGGGTTCCTTGACAGGGGATCTTGAGCCCAAACATCCCCCAACATTTTTTCTGGCGGTTAGTAAAGCTCGTCAGTGTCGTGATCAAATCGGCATGGCCACTGTGTCACTGAGTTGCCACACCCAATTCGATTTAGTTCAGAGCATAAAGCAAAGTAGCTGAGGTTGCACTGGTGGGCCATTGTAGATGAGGGGCTTCTTAATTACTGTAATTGATTGCATCACATCTCTCACTGCCCCCCCCTCTCGCCCACAAGGCTTTTGTTTCACCATTTTCAACACAGCACTACATGCAGACAAACACTTCAACAACAGATCAACAAAGTTCACTTATCTGCTTCCATAACACTGTGACAATGCATTTATAATATATGCCTGTGGTTTTTTTGGCCCTGAACCTGCTTTCTGGAGCCCAGACATTGATTACATGTCCACTTTGCACACATCCCAAACCTGCTTTGAATGCCTGTTGTGCACAGTTACATTAGCTCCCAAGTGTGAGAACCAGGGGACTTGAACGTACAAACTGTACAACTCTCAAAGTGAAGCAGTTGTTGTCTTTCGCCTCCTAAGGGCTGCCTGACACGCAGGCTACCTACAGAGCCACCAGCTGTACCACTTCTTCAAGACTCAGTAAGCTTGGAGCTCTTGGTTCCTGCTAAAAAAGAAAAGACAACAATAAACAAAATCTTAGTATAGTTCACAAGAAACACAAGTTCATGGTGAGTTATCAAATCTAGTTCCCAAACAGATCATTTTGTATTTGACTGACACTGTAACACTGTCACTGACATTACAGTTTTTTTGAAGTAGTTCAGACTAAACATCTCAGCTAAAAACGGCATCTTATCATTAATGGATGACAGCAGGTATTTCCAGGAAGTCCAGTGTTACTTTACAACAATTAACATGTTGATGACAAACCACTGTCACCTTTTGAGACACAGTTTGCAGATAATTCAGATACGATCATATTTTTGACATATTAATCTTGCAAAATAAGACAATGCACAGTGGACCATATTCAGTATAAGTGGCACCTGAAATGACATGTGACCTCTTCCTCAGTCCACACTTTGTTTACTTTTAGTCTTCCTCCTTTTTTAGCTTGTTGAGCATATGTCATTAAGCTTGGCAAAGATAACATGTCCAAACTTAGATGATCATGTGTTATACACTATGTGTAACTGAGAGAATGACATAAGAGGACAGAAAAGAAAATTATATTTACCCTCATGAGAGTGGATATGTTTTATTGTAATTTCCAATATGTAACATCTGCCTGTAATTACTATTTTTTAGGATAACAGTAGTGTTTTTTTTTGTTCCTCATTGCTCAGCCTAAATCACAAGCCTGTATAATGAAACAAATGCAATAGCTGCCCCTTAGCCCCTAGCTTTTTGTCTTTCCATAGACTCCATAGAGGAGACCTACATAATTGCATTTTGTATGTGCATGTGTGTGGGTGTACTCAGACTGGTGGGAGCAGTGTGTCAGTAAAATAATCTCTGCAACACTTATGCACATAAAAAGGTAGTTTGAGTTGAGAAGTCGTCCCTAAAACCACCTTCGTACTTGTAATTAACAAACCTCACTTATCATATGTACCCATGTAACAATGTTGTTGTGAGCACACTCTCTGTCACTAATCTGTCACTGTGCAGTCCCACTGTATGCAGGTCACAGCTGCTGCATTGAGGTGGTAGACAGGCACAATGTTGCCTCAGGCGATGCATCTTTCTGTGAATTGGAAGAGTTGCTTAGAAGAAGAGCTCGACATAGAACATGAATGACAGCTGCACAGGTTTGTGTAGCAGCGACATTAAGCGACATGTATCTACAGGTTGGTTATTGTACCCTAATAGCATGGTTGTGACAAGAGGTGCTCATTTACTGCATTTCTCTTCCAAAATTATTGTCATGCACAGGACATGTTTGTTTCGATACGAGGGACTGAGGTGTTTTGGACAGCCAGTGTTGTAGTGTTCACACTAAATGCATGGATTTCTTTCAACTGGGGTTATACTGTGTATTTCAGAGGATTGTTTTCTATGCTCACTGGGTCATTTATGTAGGCTTTCTGTCCCACTGAATCTCTGCTTGGCTACTCTATGCTGACAAGACAGCTTGATGTATATTTATAAGATGTGTGAAAAAAGGGCATGGCCATTTTCAGTAATTGGCCGCTCATTTTCCTGTCCATTAGGCACTTTCTCACAATCACTCAGATTTGCACGGCACATTTCTAAAGACAGAATTTTACAAGCTAATATTATGACAGTGAGAGCATACTGGGTCTCTATCTTTTGTGCCCACAAAAGTCACAATTCAGCAGGGACAGACCAGTTGTCGTGGACGAGTTGAGGTTTAATGATTCAGGTCATGGTTGATACCTGTCTGTATGGCAGATACAACGTGGATAAGTGGTGTGTTTGTAGGATCTTTGTCACTGGGCTTTAATATTATACTTCAAATGGATCCAATCAAGGGGATTTTGTGTCTTTGTGATTGTTGCTGCCCAGTGGTTAGCCCAGTTTGCCTTTTCACAGTTTGAAGTTAAATAATTTGCTATTTTTATTTATTTCTTGTTCATAGCAGGATTATTGTCCTTTGCTGAGACGTGTTTGCCACAGATCTATTTAGTAGTAGTTTTGTAGACACCATTACTTTGTCTAGTTCACTACAGTGTCAGCTGATTCATTTATTCAGCAAACCCTGTGAAGCTCTTAAGAATGATACATGCTTGTTGAGGTTAGATGACTAATACACGAGTGAAGAATTTAAATTCCTGTTCTACTTCAACTTTGGTCTTCTCAGCATTAACTTTGAAGTGCTGTGCAGTGATCAGTCCTTTTAAGTTATCTAAGTCCAGACTTTATAAACAGCTCAAGATTTCCCAGTTGTTTGCATCACATACAGTAAATTTATTTCTTCCTTACACTAATTTTAGGTTAGGAGTGTTGTAATATATAAATGATGTAGATTTTACATAGAGATCATTGTGGCGAGGTATGTGTGCATGATGCTTTATATTTGAAACTAACACAGTCGTTATTAAGTCTCTGCAGTTGAAGTGTAATAACACACCAAATAGTTCGTACCACAGTATTTCCCTGGTGTTGTCCAACTTAAAACATTTATGGACTTTAGTTACAAACTACACAAAGTTTTTGTTCAGGTACTTGTTGATATGTGTGCTCCTTAACATTTTTAACGTCTTTTTTTGTGCTTGTAAAGATTTGTCCACAGCATACATGGAGTTTACGTGACAGTATTCTGGTGAATGTTGCCTGTTGCCAAAACAACTTCACTCCTTTGTTTCATTTGAAAAGATTTTTTGATCTTTAACATATTAAAGTGTTGTTAAAATTGGATAAATATGCAGAAATAGTTTAAAACAACAGAGAAAGTATTATATTTACAAAGACTATCAGCATACAGCTTGGTACTATCCATCCATCCATCTTCTGTAGCTGCTTATCCAGTCGGGTCGGTGGGGGTCTGGAGCCAATCTGTGGACAGATCACCAGTATATCACACGGCTTGGTTTCAACTAAAATATTTACATTTACATTACATAATTGTTTAGGCCATTGATGCAGAGGAACATCCCAACAACATGATGAACCGCTAACCTGCCACAATTTCCACTTATAATATTATTGTAGCTTATATATTAGCAAACAGTATATCTGATGATTTTCAGTCATCCAGGTCACCAGTTAGTCCGACAAGAAGAAAAAATGTCCTCTAAAGAAAGTCCAACCATCAAACATGTTCAGCGTTTATTACAGGACGTGTTTCATGTTACTTTATGTCCAGTATTCTTCCTCTGAGTGTTTGGGTTTTTAGTTCTTGCTGGTTTGACAACTAATATAAAATAATGTCACGAATGGAATGCAGACATGATTAAGGTTATTAGTTGCACAAAATGTCTGCTAAGGACTAAGCAGCTTGTCTGGTATTTCATGTTGGCAGACCCCTCACAAAAATATCCACAATGTGATAACGTGACAAATGAGATCATGGGCACATACGGGTGACAAGGTTCGATAATAATCCGTGCAATGCTCATTTGAGAACAGATTAAGCTCTTTCATTTTCTTCTGTATATCATTCTCATTTCAAAAAATGTTGTATTGCTCCAAAGTTCAGATTCAGCTGAAGGAATTCTGAGAACAGGAAATTGGGTGCGTGGAGATTTTCTGGATTACAGTCCTAAAAGGCTTACAAAAAAGAAAAAAGTGAAAATAAAGTTGTGTTTTGATTGGGCTACAGTAAACTTTAGAGTGGACTACTGTACAAAAAACTGACCACGGATGATAAAAGACACAAAACATTAGTTTTTTGGCATTGGTTTGTGGTAGAGGGAAAGCTCTGGACGTAACTCAAAACTAAGTTATTATCACCTCCTAATTCTGCTCTAATGCGCTGCAGCACAGAACTAAAGTACTACCAATTTAGTTCTACATGAGTAGTTTAACCACTCCACTGTGACAGATATTTTCCACAGTTTTGAATGTTTAACATACCCTTTGATTTCACACACACAAAGCAATGCTTTGGATAATTATAAATTTCCATGCAGTATTATGTCTGGGCTCATGGAGAATAATGGGCTTACTCAAAGTTCAGCTGGATAAGAACTATGAGAACAAGTCTGCAATGCCATGCGGTTTAGGGCTTGTAATTTTATATCAGTTTAATCATATGTCCTCATGACTGCAACGTGCTTCAGAGAGGCTGTCAAAAAATGTGTTAGATGTTGAGACAGGGAAGGTTGGAGAAGTAACAACCTGTGAAAGAGAAAGTCTGCAGACATGGGAAAAAAACTGTCTCCTTTTTTAAGTTTTTTTAGTTTTTTAAGTTTGGAGAAAATACATTTTGTAAAATCTGCATTTACTTTTTTTTTTATCATTTTATAATCTTACAGCAGTAACATTTTAATAATCAGTAATACATTTCCTATGTGTCTGTTGGTATATTTTTCCTTCTATTTTGAAGGTAAAGTTTTTTGTAGTCCAAACAAAGAGAGACACATGCGTTTATGAATATGCATTTAGCACTTCTGCAGCATAAGATCCTGTCCTACCAACTTGCACCTGGCATTTCAGACACTTGACAAAGACATCACAATTTTCTTTGTGTGATTACAGAAACATTCATTTTTGATATTTAACACCAACATTGGTTCTAAAACCACTGATACATGTATGGTGGCTGTTTAAAGCTGCAGCACAGCGGCTTGTAAACAGCTGGCTGAAATCAGGCATCAGACAGAGACGCAGGATCGGGTTGGTTTGTGGTGTGAATGCAGATTAGTCTTACAGTTGGTACCTAATCTCACAACCAATAATCTCTATTAATCTGTCGTTTGCTTGAATTCATATACTGGTGTGAAAGCTGCTTTTGGAACAGCAAACTATGTGGAGCAGAATTTCACTGACGACAATTTGCATTTGTCTTATGGTATAGTTATGAAATCATGAGATCAGAATTTGGTGTGTGTGTGTATGTGATTCCACAGCTGCATCCACTAGGTCAAGTATATGTCTTATATCATTGTAACTAACAGTAGAGCTATAATTACAAAGCACTCAGTGGTTATATTTACAAGGACTTTGAAGGATGATATGATTTGATTATGAGAGCACTTTGATGAAGACAGGGGACATGTAAACATCTTAAAGTAATTAGATTACCATGTTACTAAGATCTCAGTCATGGTTAGTTATATTGACTGCGTCTCCTTGGATAGGCCATAGCTACTACCCAGCAGTTTAGTAACATCTGTATTGTATTTGTGTTTACTCTAACTGCAAAGACAAAATAAAAAGAAAAAAGATGAAGGAAATGACATAAAGGCCTCCTGATAATCTAATAAAAATATTTCAGTATCCAGACTTAACCCTGTGTGATCACAGTTTCCATTATCTGCTGTTTTTAACAGTTAGGACTCTGTATTTTTCGAGCCATTGAAGAATGTTGCCTTCACCACAATGAGGCAGTATATGATCAGGATCAGGAAGCAGGAGAAACACCGAAAAGTTGAAAGGGATGAGTCCGTTGGGAATGTCACAGCAGTTGTTAGACTCCCTGCCCCTGCAGCTGGAGCTGTGTCAAAAACACTCAAAAGCCCACAGTCACCGCACAGTCCGGAAGATATGTACAGGATAACAACTGTGAAAGTCACTGCCATTTACATTTCACTTTGATCACAATAGGAAGCTGTCTTTCTAGAGTGAGACCTATGCTGTTAATTCTGCAGCCGGCTATAAGCGGATGTGGTCTTTTGACTAATCTAACCATAATGGTGTCCCCTGGGAAGACACAATCACGGACAGTGGGCAAGAAGATACCCAGTAGTAACTCTGTGCTGACAGTTGTGTAGATAAACGCATTCATGATTGTCTCTAGTGCTGGATATTTCTCAAAACACAAATAATTACGAATTTTAAATACCACAGCACTGGACAGTAAATGATCACTATCGAGAAATCATAAAAGATCCCAGCTGACATGGAAAAATACAAAACCCTGCACATGAGCCTGTTTCATACCCACTCATGTTTCCCCACCTGATGCCAGGATTTAATGTGTGTATACTGTCCTGCTCTTTACGGCTTGTATCCTACTGCTTCGTGAAGGCAGTTTAAGTTTACCCAGCCTTTTGAATCATTCAGTAATTTGCAGCTATCTTGGGCTGCAATACTCTTCCTTCACAGGCTGCAGCCAGGGCATGTAATTAAATATTTAAAACGTTTTTTTCTGTGCACAGCATGAAAGGTTGTCAACAGAATTAACCCTTTAAACTCACAGCTTATATCAGCAGCAAACCAGAAATCAGGGGCCCCGAACAAACAAACAAACAAACAAAAAGGAAAAAACACAATTGGCAAATATGAAATCCACACATAAACTGTGTATTGTGCAA
The DNA here is from genome assembly GCA_900323345.1 of Pseudochromis fuscus. Taxonomy (NCBI): domain Eukaryota; kingdom Metazoa; phylum Chordata; class Actinopteri; family Pseudochromidae; genus Pseudochromis; species Pseudochromis fuscus. The sequence goes on along the minus strand of OOFC01013238.1, from coordinate 43,877 downwards.
CACAAGCAGATGTACAGACAAAACAAATGTCTCTTTGTCTTCTACTGTGTTTTTGCATGAAAAAGACTGAACAATGGACTTGTCATTTTGCAACCAGAGAATAACGACAGAACAGAAAACAAATCAATCATTCGCCAACATTAAGAAAACATTGTTGTGTGTCTGTTCTGGCATCGAGTATGGGATGTCCTATGTTCAGAAACTAATGTCATTTCGTGGCCTAAATTTGCAGTATGTACTGTTTATACAATGGATTGACTAATACTTCAGAGAATAAGCCGACAATAATTTATTTCAGGGTTATTAATCTTGTGTCATATGCATTTGGCATTGTTTGTATTGACCAGCAGCTCAGATATTAACCCTGTTAGTCCAGTAATCTTGCTCTGGATCAATGCTAGTGAATGGCATAACTCTGAAAAACCCAGGTAAGCACATTTTTCAGTGATCTGAATCTGGTTAAGCTGCTTGGCTCGCTCCAATATTAAAGTGGTTACTGTGACAGGAAAAAATCCCTTTCTACCCACTTCTGGTGCTTGTTGTCTGTGCAGACAGAGACATGGTTAGATTTGATGGATACTTTTTATGAAGAGTATAATTGCCTGTAACCCAACGCTTGTGGTCACAAGTGTCAAGATCACACAAATTACTGTTGAGATCAACATTGTTTTGGCATGTTGTAGAAGTGATCTATTATTGTTGCGTCCAAGGAGGGAGGGTAAAGCTGGCGGGCACACATTTCCATGTTCTCTGACTTGTAGATCTTTCTGGCTGTGGGCGTACCACAGAAGAAAACACATTCCTTAACATTCCATAAACTGGTTTATAGTTGACAATAGGGTTCCTTAATCACAAGGTATGAACGGTTTGTGTAAACAGCTTAAGGTCTTCAATGTCACCTTTAGATTCAGTTTATTTATAGTACATCACGCAATATTTCAATAAGTGTATGCTTTGTCTTGTTGTCAGGGTCGAGCGATGGCCCGCTGGAGGAGAGGAGTTAAAACTCGGGTCGTTGCTTGTTTTTAAATTGAGACAGAACAGCTGATAACATGAGAAAACAGCATTAAAGCTTATCGTGTCTTTGAGAAATGACCAGTTAATTACGGTGCAACAGAAAAAAGGTGAAATATTTTAACGACGAGCTGAAAGGAAAATGATCTTTTTGAAAACGTAAACAGTGTCAAAGTTGTTTGCGGAGTTAGTACAGCTGATTATTACTTCTTTAGATGTAGGTTTTCAAACAGTAAGAAGCAGCTCACGTTGCAGCATTTTAGCATATGCTGCAAGTCTTGTGTGTGTGTGTGTGTGTGTGTGCATCTTTGTGTGTTTGACCAGCACTGCTATGGTACTGACCTGTCTGAAAGTTCATATAATGTTAATGTTCAGAATATGCAGCTCAGAAGTTTGGTTGCACATGAAACCTGCTTGTCCATGATCCATCTGTAGCTGTGGGTGCTTCTTGGTTGCAGGATCTCCTCACCACACTGGCAGGCAGATTCACAGGAAGCTACATGACACTGAAGGACAGTGCAGGAGATAACCTTTCACTGCAGACTCTCGCTCTCTGGCATTCATTTACTATAGGCCTCAGGCCACCGCTTCACTCTCATCAAGCCCCAGTTTCTCCTCTTCTCCTGCTTTTATCTGTAGATTTGAACATATTATGTTACATCACGATGAGATGGCAGGAACAACAGTGTTTTGGGTGTTTGTTTTTTAAGGTCATGTCATGGTAATAAATTTTTACTACCTTCTTTAAAACACATAAACTAAAATTAGGCCTTTCTATTTATATCTATCTATATGTCAAGTTGACTGAATTTATCTTTTTGGAGAGGTTCATAAGGTATGCAAGTAATTTAGGTAATTTTTTTCCCAGGTCTGTGTAGTTGCCTGCCAGTGCTTGTACATGTTATTCTTTGGGTAATTGTCTGTATTTTCGTAAAGTGCATTTGCTATAATTCGGAGTCGGCAAGCATATGCATGTTTTCCTTCGTCAGTTGATTATAAGACGGCTACTTTCAGGAGCCTCCTTTTGTGCTGTGATTCAGGCATGATTAGTGTCATGCAGTCCTGATAAAATATCATACGTTGAAGTGAGTGTTTGTCCAGAAGCGTAATATATCTGTCAGTTATAAATGTCCAAAAGAAAGCTGACAGTGTCCATGACAGGAACTTCAACAAAACGATAGCGAACAAAAGGACCATGGGAAGGGCAACTGTGTTTGTGTGCAGCGTGCCGAAGTGTTGAAAAGAGGGGCTGCCGGCACTCCTGCTGGGCGCCTCCCGGTGTGTTTAAGGGACGTGTCCGGCCATGTTCACCCCACACACACAGTACATATCCTGAGAGAAGGTTTGTTTCCTCAGGTATGTTGTAGGTGTGGATTGATGTGTGTCTTAACATGAAAAGACTTTACACAGAATGGAATGACTTGTTAGCAGTGTTTGGAGGTGGACCAAGAAGAAATCATGTTTCTCTGAACAGGGGTCTCCAACTTTGTAGACAGAGGTTTATTTCAACAGTGTGAGAGAAAACATGCATTCATAGCTCAGCGGAGGTGAATTGCCTAATTCTGTGGTACGTGATTGAATGTAACATCGAGGAGGAGCTGATAAAAGATTATGACACTGCTGACTCACAGAAGAATAACTTGTCAACAACTCAACACACTCTTTGCTCAGTATTTACAGTGTGCATTCAGATATTTAGACACATTTAAGTTCACCATCATCCCACTATAAGATGACTAGATAGTCGACACCCACACGCACAGCAACTCTTGCGTGCCGTCTGTGTTTCTACAAACTGTGACGCCATCAAGTTGTAAATCCTGGAGGTTCTTCAGAGTGAATGATTTGGGAAAGATAGCAAAGGATTGTAAATTCCCACAGGGTTTTCATTCATATTTTGCATACTTTAACTTGTCAAATAACATGGGAAAAGTCTATTCATGTGCAAAATAAGCACAAAATCCAGTTGCAAATTCAGACGGTTATTAAAGATGAAGTTTTGAAGATAAAAGCATGCATGTCTGTCTGTGATGGCTCCTGCATGTATGATACATGCGGGGGTGTGTGTTTTGGTAGTAGGCTGTGCCTCTGTCCTTTACCCTTGCTTTCTTCTGACCTTCCACCAGTGCTCTTGCTCATTATTGTGTTGCTCTAATCTGGAGGGGACAGGACTGGGTGCAGAAGTGTATTTATCTTCCTGCACAAATAGGACCTCTTTCCGTCTGGTCCCTGCTCAGCTTGTTGTTGAAAGATAGTGAGCAGCGGAGAGCAAGCTTCAGTATGTGCGTGTGTTTGTGTGTGTGTGTGTGTGTGTGTGTGTGTGGGTGCATGTATGTGCACGGGTGAACTGAGATGTGTCCCAGCTGGCCCACAGACCAGCACACTAACCATCACCTCACTGCAGCAAATGCAGACAAAAGAGGAATATATCTCCCTTGTGATATTGATACCCCTTAACTCCGGGGGTGTTTTACCCTAAATGAGAAAGCAACATTCCTCACAGAGGTCTGTTGTACTTGTAAAAGCCAGTAAGATCAGTATTACAGAAAGTCCCTGTAGTGTGAGCCCTGTAGCCCTGTTTCCGCTTTTTCTCCATCACATCTGTTGGGATGTGTACTTTTGCTACGCATTGTCTAGGCATGTTTCTTTTCATTCCCTTGTTGTCTCCATGACATTAGGCTTACAAGCAGGCAGTTATCATACTGCACATGGCCATGGGCCAGGAAACCACTGTAGGCAAGCCAGCATTACAAAACAACACAAAATGTACCTTGAAAAATAATACAAAGTGTGGCCTCTGAACTCTGTAATGTCATTCTAATGATACCATTGGTCAAACGTTTGACTTCAGTTTTGTGCTGCACTCCACGTAACAGTAATCCACTCCGTCTTTATCCACACAAACGTGGTTTAGTATGATATTACTACACTGCTTTCTGAGCAACAATTAATACTCTGTTGGCTAAAACTCAACTATTAGATTTCAGACTAAAGCTTTGGTACTGCACCTCCATCACTAAGCTGCTCACACTGGCGGTGGCTTGCCTATTTAGAACTATTACAGCTTTAGCTAGCTTTGACCTCTTTCCTAGGACTGGGTTGTCAGTCACTGGTGCTCTTGGCAATGGATTTAAGTGCTTCTAGAGGGCTGGAGAAGATTTCTGTGTGCCTGTGCAGTCGTCTTGTCGCTCTGAGATGACCCAATCACAGCCCTGGCTTCCTGTCAGCCATGTCTGGCTTGCCAGAGCGCAGTGTGAGGCCATCCTGGCACTGTCAGCTGGGGCCACTCTCTTGCCCACTTATCAAACTCACTCAATTTAAGACCGCCTTGATCTGGGCTTACGCCGCCAAAAGCATGACCTAAGCTTACACATGCGTAGTGGCCTGTTTTCCAGGAAAAGCCTACATTGGTGAAAAACAAACAAAGAGATAAGAAAGAGTCTTGATAAGCCCAGGCTCAGCTATGAGAGGCAAAGGCAGAAATGCAAATGATTTGACCAAGAAGCTGGTTTCACTCTGTGTGAAACTCCTCACAGTGTCCTCATTGTGACATGTTTGTGCTGCTCTAAAAGCACATTCTGGAGATAAAGGACAAGTGCAGAGCGCAAAAGGAATTTGATTTGATGCGAAGAATGCAAAGCAGAGAGCGGATGCGTGTATGTTTTTGAAGGGGGGGTTGGTTGCTGATAAGAGAAAAACCTTCCCCTGTTTTCCCTCGTGTAAATTTACATTTCTGTGCTTTAAACCATGTATGAAAAGATAATTGATAGATTTATCAAAGTGACATTTATCTATTATTTTAATTAATTCAACTTTTAACACTTATTTTCTATTGCAATCATGAGTTTGCACAAAAAAAAAACCATGACAGTTGGGGAAACTTTTTGAGGTCCTGATTGCGAATAATGACCATCGCCACAAAAATAATACCATTTATGGCCACACTGTACATTTGACACATTCAGAATGACCTACAGTAACACCAAGTAAGATGTCTACAGAGTTTATTCACGTGGTTTGAGAGTGAAAATGTGCGTAATGGAAAAAACCACACTGCTTGTTTTCTGTGATTCAGATGTAGTGTCTTAAAAGTCTGTTTCGTAAATGAAGCACGCTTTGATGCAGGCCAGAGGTTTGTATTTAGTACATGAGTGGAAAAAAGGTCCATTTTAAGCGCGTCAGTGACCCATGTGCTTCTTGTATTTACATGTGGATGCACCTGTGTGTTTGTATGCGTATGTGCGTGTTTGAGGGGGTATGTTTGTACTTGAGTGTGACAGTGTATACTTTGTCAGCCCGAGGACACTTAGATTGAGTGTGTGTTGTTCTCTCTGGTGAGAGCACACATATGTGTTTGCGTGAAGACCTGGTTCTATGTGGGTGTGTGTTTGATAAACTGTGAGAGCATGTGGGAGACTGTTTGTCTATTCATCTGGGTGAGAGCAGGAGAGAAAGAGCAGAATGAGGAGGTGGAAGAGATCTGCTTCCAGCCTCTATCTTCAAGTCAATCTGCTCACAGTCACACAAACCTCTTTATCTCTCCCTGAGACAGAACGGGAGGGAGACAGGCAGCGAGAGACAGACAGAAAGACAGACTCAGAAAATAAATACGTTTTAAATGGAGGAAAAATAGAGGGAATGAGAGATTCAATCAGACAGTCTTAAGAAGATAGAGAGGATTTTTGTTTAAGAGGATCAAAGTCATGCTCAGACAGCATCTGTCATTTAAACTATTTGTGCTATTTCAATATCATAGCAATGAACTATTATTGTCCAATTGAGAAGGACCTTGTTGTCAGTGAAGACATATATTTATATATATAGAAAGCAAACATGAAATACATCAACTTTGGTTCACTTTTTTTTATTACCAGTGTCATCAGTCAGCAGAAAATTATTTTACGGTGTTTGCCACTTTCACCACAGTGGAAGTTGAGTGGCAATTGACCTCCACTGTGTACTCTGCACTGCATCCACATACAGTACATTTAGAGAACACACACAAATTTTGGCTCTCTCACAAACACACACTTTGGGCCGCACACTTCATCACATAACCACGACTGATGCCAAAGAGAGGCATCAATTTTCAGTCATAAAACAAGGAAGAGCGCACAATTGTGTCTCTGCGTGGGTGGGTGTCTGTCTGCCTGCAGAGCAAGCACAAAGAGCAAAAAGAATCAAAATCAAATCAAAATAAATCAGCTTAATTGTAAGTCTGACTCAAAAATGTATCTGTAATTAAGTGTTTCACAAATACAGAGGATGGTCAGTGAGAGTTTGGAGCCACAGAGATCACATCTGGTAATGGGGCTGTGTGTGTGTGTGTGTGTGTGTGTGTGTGTGTGTGTGTGTGCGCGTGCGAGGCTGCTGTGGTTCTGGCCTGCTATTGCAGTATCATGCCCCATTGGCTGATGAGTTGCTATGCTCATCTCTTGTTCCTCTCAGCCCCAATCAAACCTGTCACAATATGAGTCAGCATGGCCATAAGTGGGAAAGATGCCTCTTACCATTAGATCAATCAGTTATCAGACACATCAATCAAATTTTATCCGGTGTGGAGCCACATCTGAAGCCGAGAGAGGCAGCGGTGGTGTCATGTGCTTATCGAAGCTAGCTAGTGACAGATGGAGACTGGAACGGAGCTGGAGAACTGAACAAACTGAGAGGCTAAAGAGCTGAAATCTCATTTTCTCAGTGGCCTTGAGAGTGGAGCATGCTCAGTGCTGATGTTTGTCATCTCTCCCTCTCTGAGATGCTACTGCAGTGCTTCCCAGCAGGCTTGGCACAGGCTTACTCATGGACATCTCTCTTATGGTACGATACAGTGGCCAGGCTGCAGCTGCTCAGTAGATGCGTTGCTATGTTGCACTTTGTGTTTTGCTCTCCGGTCTCACCTGTCTTTCATTTCCCTTCCTTCCCGTTGGATTTCTTACACATTATCTCCTACTTTCTCGCTAGCATCCTTTCTTGTTTCTCTCTGCCTGTCTCTCATCCTCACTCCGCCCTTCCTTCCACATCTCTCTCACATACTCTAGTTGCTACCCTTAAGACTGTGGTTACCATGGTGACAGCTATGTGCTGCGAAAACGTCAAAGAGCTGAATCCACACAGGATCACTTCCTTGTTTAACGCTTAAATTCTTTCTCGCTGTTTCTCTTTGATTTCATTGGTAGCTTTCTGTAAATACTAAACACTAATGCTCCACCTGAATCCATCCGTCCGTTCGCCGTGTCGTAAATGAGGCAGCGGATTTGATTTCTGGTCTCTTTCTGTGATCCTGATCTCAGCTGTTGCTGAGCAGAGTCATTAGTAACACTCAGATTTGGTATCTCTCTTGACCTTGGCACAGCTGACCTTGAGAAAATAGCCCCTTCCTCAGGCCTCCAGATGTCACTGACATTGATTTGTGCCATGTCTCCCCTGAAGGTGGCTTCACCAGCTCACTCACTGACATTAATCTTCAGTGTTTCTTCACATACTTTTCATCTTTTGTTGGCCATTCACACGCTGGCACATAAGCCACACATGGAAAGCAGGAAGACATCAGCATCAGCTGGATAATGTTTAAACGACGGTCTATACTCAAACAGACATTAAGGCAGGATGAGAAGGTTTGTATCTCAGGAATCAGGCGGCCTGTCTCTTTGTGTTACAGCAACATACTTCAGTACATGGTGAGCAGATGCAGATGCTTTGTTAAAGGTGAATATCCACAGGTGGGGCTGGTTTCTGTCATTTGTGAAGAGGACTTTATTTTCACTCCCAAATCTCTTTTACACTTTTTAACCTCTGTCCTCACTTTCTACCACTCCTCTCCTTTTTTCATCCTTTCCATTTATCCTCTTTTTTGTTTGTTTCTCAGAGAGGTTTGGTCCTCTCTCGCCCCCCTGCCCCTGCCTC
>OOFC01013238.1:0-35910 GCA_900323345.1 Pseudochromis fuscus | reverse complement strand
TTAAAAAAAAAAAAAAAAAAAAAGCGGACAGATGTAAACAACATAACCTAATGGCTGTTTAAAGCCATTATGTCTAAAAAGATAAACTCTCATGCCTGTGAAAGGGCAGGAGTGCTGTTGAGCAGTATCAGTGTGATGATGTGCAGGTATGCTGTTAGGAGGGAGCTGCTCAGCTCCATCATACAGGATAGCTGTCTCCTTTTTTTTCTGCGAGCAGTAAGGAGGGATTAGGAGGCAGGCAGAGATGGGGTCTGTGAAGCATTTATGAGCGGGACATAGAAGGGATCCATGTAGGAACTTTCAGGGGTTGGATCCTTCTTTTTTTTTTGTTTTTTTTTTTTGGATGTACTCTTAAAGTTATGCTCCTCCCACATTGGCCCATTGTGCCCCTCCACCTCCAGACCCTGATCCAAGGACGGCCCACGGCTGTTGAAAAACAGCAGATGCTTTCGAGTAGTCTAGAAAAAACAGAAAGCCATTTAGATGCACATGTCCATGACCATATTTGTGTGAAAAATTGTATCAGAATCTTGTTGTACTCAACTAAAGCTCAACCCTGTTCAGAGCTCATCACAAAAATCCACCCTAATTTTCTTACACTGTAGTTTACTATGAGTTGCTTCCCTCCCTGTTTCTCGTGCATGTTTGAGCAGTTTTTGCATATTTTATGTAACTCTGCCAAGTGGGACACAGTTGTGGCGAGATTGTAAAACTCTTTTCGCATCTCGGCATGAGCTCCAAACTTGAGATTTTGTTTGCACTTAGGCTTAGTTTTGCAACTTTGCAGAAACCTTGACTCAAGAGCTTGATATTAATGACCAAGGTTAATGTGCTCCTGCAGTTATGTAAAACCATAACTCACGTCGGCTAATGTTACACGTCACTAATTTACATCTTGTGTGGCTCCTGCTTGAAGACAGTTTTGCTTTCTTGAGGGAACAGTCTGATAAACCCGGTGAGAGGCAGATCTTGTTCTGAATCTATATCCCATCATCCTGCGAGTCACATTTCTTTTGTCCTGACGTCACAAATACTCACATTTCTGACACATACATAAACTGCGTGCCCACCCACAGACTCGCAGGCCTGGGAACGAGTCGCGACTTGTCAAATAGTAGTGGAGGAAGTGACTGTTGAGATTGGGGGGAGATAGGGCGATAAATGTGGCGGGGGCAGCTCCCTGTCACACTGTAGCCCCCGCCAGTCCTCGGTTACCTCTGCTGACAGATTAGATCATTGAGAATAGCCGCTGAGAGGAGAGGAAAGAGGCTTTTTTTTTTAGCTTTTGAACTAACATTACATTGGATGGCGTGTCAAACCTTGGCCTTGATCTGACCTCCCCAGGTTTCTTTGCCCACAGATGAGGTTTATGCTACTGAGTGTGTTGACCTGTTAAGACATGACCCTTCTGCTGCCCATTTCACTCCCTGCTGCCGCCGCCTACTCCCAAGAATCGTCAAGAAACCTCCGAGGGCTTGACTGAGACAAACCCCGGGATGGCCCCACATATGACTCATCTACAGATTTATTATTTTTTTTAACCTGAGTTTCATTGAGAGTCACTCTGCTGTTGTTGTTTTGTTTTTTTTTCCACTTAGCAGGACAGTGAAGTTCAGTCAGCATGAAATTAGAAAACCTTCCTCTGATATAGCAGCTTAAAATAAGACTGTGATGATCATGTAGTCACAGTTTGGCTTGTGTCAAATGAAGATGAACAGATTAGTTGCAGCGTTTGTTATTGAAGTTATGTTTGCATTACATATTGTTTCACACAGACATGAATTAAAATATCTGTTTGTTGTATTAGAAACAGGCAGGCTGTTGTTTCTCTTCAGGAAGATATTTTCCTGCCACCTCTGGAGCCCCTGATGCTCCCTCACTAGCCTTCAACTTGGCCTTGTCCTACTTTTATCTCGTGTGTCTAACCTTGCCCTATTTTACTGGCACATCAGTATGGATGGAGGGATACCGGTGTCAAGAAAAGGTGAAATGTCCACTCACCTTTCAGGAATAAAACCTATGGATTTAACTTTTTATTCACATAAATGTGACAGTCAGAGCAAAGCTAGGTAATTATGGCTGCCTGGACACTGATGACACCTGGCTAACAGCGACAGTGAAAGAGGGAGATACAGCCGCAGACATGCTGAAACTCGCCTGTAGTTCTGGGAGAGGTACTGACAGATGAGAGAGGTGAGGATGAGGGGCAGCCCGGCAAAGCCAAAGATGACTTTGTGCAGCAAGAAGCAGAGTCTGTCACAGATTGTGATCTGACATTCGGCACCTCACACACTGCTCTCTCGCACATATCCGCAGAATCTGTGCTTGGCAAATGTGAACCAGATGTGAAGTGTTTTGGGACCCCGACATCAACCTGGCAAGGGCAGGTCTCCGCCTGAATTATCTGGGTGGGGTCAGCAGTGCAAAGGGGACAGCTTAACCGGTCTCCCTTCACTTTTGCGCGGGTCATTACGAAGGAGAAGATGCTGCGAAACAGAGTTGGCTCACGAACAGGGCCATGGAGCTTGAATGGGCCAACCTCAGATTTTTGCGTGGACTCCTTGGGACCGGTCTCTCTCTGTCCTCAGTTGTGGCTGCAGGGCCTGGAAGAGCCACTGCTTATCTGATAGATCCAGTCGGGGAACAGTTGATTGCCTTAAAGCAATGGGAAATGCCTTCCTCGCTCCCTCCCTCTTTTTTCCCTCCCTGCCTCCATATTCTCTCACTTTTCCCCTCTCTCCTCTTCTGTCTACCTTTCTCTCCCTGCTCTCTCCCTCCCTCTCCCTCTCTCTCCCTCTCCCTCCCTTCCTCTCCCTCTCTCTCCTTCTGCCCTGCTGGTAGTAGGTGGTTCCTTGCTGGACTTGATTGGTGCGAGTCTATATAGGAGGAGAGACGCTCTAACAGCCCTCAGAGTCTGGTGGTGCCCACTTGCCACACGTTTCCAAAAGGACTACCTGTTTTTTTTTTTTTTTTTTTGCATTTGCCTCAGAGGATTTACTTTCTTCTGACAGTATGACGGAGAGCAAGAAGAAAGATAGGAAAGGGAGGAAGAAGGGAGGTAAGAAAGGACAAAAAGATAAGGAGAGCGGTCCCATGACAGGTAAAGTTAAATTAAAGGAGGTTTCTGTATAACATGTTTTGACTTGTGCGTATATGTTTGTGTGTATAACAGAGGGAGAGAGTGACAGAAAGAGAGACTTGGAAAAAAAAAAAAATAGAGTGAGATTATGTTACTATAATACGGAAGTGTGGGACAAAGTAAGAATCCCCTCAGCTTGTCAAAGCTTGCCGCCAGGTTGTCACATGGATTCGTCTTTTAGTGTCGTCAACGTAAGAGTAGGCACATCTGGTCTTGGCAGCACTTTGGAAATGTGTGGAAGTCAAGGGATATGACTTTGTTTTAAAAGTTTATTTGAGTTTGTACCAAGCTCAGGACCTCACACAATCAAAGTACAGCTGTATTAGGAGCTCTCTGAAAACTAGTGACTGGCTTTAAAGGTGCTTTAAAGGTTTGTGCTCATTTCCACGACCTGTCACATATCACAGGTTTGAAAACCACGTTTCACCATAAGAGTGATGTTTGTGTAGCAGAAAACAATATTTCCTTCCGTACCCTTTGACAGGGTTAATAATTCAAGGGGTTGCTACAGTACTTTCAGCGCTCATCTTATTTCCAAGTCTGCAGTGAGTCATGCAGCATGAAACTCTGAATATTTGCTACTTTGACAATAGACTAGTACAGGAGCTGTTTGTCTTTGGGAGTCACAAAGGTAGCAATGTGCTGGCTCAGTAGTGGATCCTACAAGCTGCAGCATGTCACTGTAGTTTGACCTCAGGTCATGGGGAAGCCCAACCCCCGTTTCTGTGACACTTTAAGGACAATACCACGATCATTACTGTAGTTACCATGTGTCACTTGTTGTTTGATCAGATCCTGTACTGCAGATAACATCTCTTCATCTTGATAGTCATTTTGTACCTACTGATGTCACTTCTATCACATAACCTTCAAAACTGGGCCTAAAATTCTCTGTAAATGTGTTTTTGTTGGACTTTTTACATTGTTAATTTGCACCGTTCTCATCTTTAATATGCTGCTGTCATTGTTTTTGGCATTTGTAGTTAATATTGTTTTTATTGCACATGTGAAGTTAAATATATAAATAATTTCTGGTCTTCATTCCAAGTTTGATTGTGATCTATAAACATGTAAGATAAACACCTCCCCAAACTACACTGGACACAGAGTACTTTGCAGAATATTATTTTGGCGTCTTCGTTAATCATCAGCACAGCTGCTGCACACACAGAGAACAGCTGCATGTAATGTGCATATTCTGGCTTATTTTCCCCACTTTTCATAAACTTACACAAGTGAAAATAAACTGTGCTTGCCTATTGTTGTATTTTAGTAATATGCTTTATTTCTATTACTGTAAATGCCTTTGCAGCTGTCATCCATTGACAAATGTGCCGTGTCAGTTTAATATGTATTCTCCAGAGCATGATAATCTGATTTTGAATCATATCTTACTGTGTGAATATTAGATTCATTTGTCCCAAAAGTAGGTAAATGGGTAACCTGTGTGAAACTATGTTTAAACTGTGGTTACCCATCTTAAAATGGAGCTTTTAAAGTAGGTCATAATGCTGACATGCTGATGGGTGATGCTTGTTGGGACCTTAGTGCGCACAATACATCAGGTGTGTTTTTGGACCTGAGGCTCCAAAATAGGTCAACCAGAAGTAAAAAGCCAAACACGTCTATACACTACTTCAGCCTGATCTGTATATTTAAGAAAATGTTGCAGGGACATCACTTTGCTGAGGATGTGGTTTATCAATAATTCAATTGAGCAAATGAGGCAAAATGTAAACAATATGAAAAAAGTATTATGGCTTTATGTTGTTTTTTGTCTATCCTTGGTTCAGAAAATAATAAAAGATATTTTCAGCTAGCATACTCTCTTTGCTGGTCTGTTAGTTGAGCACCACATTTATAATCATAGACTGTATATAGAAATGGAGGAAGAAACCGGGTCTCAAACATGAGGCCAATGTGGAAGTGAAAAAAGTGCAATACTCCCTACAGCCACTAGATGCTGGCTCCAAAAAACTCATTTTTAATCATGAAATACTCAATCAATACATTTTTCCACAAGTCATTCGCTGAAGTCAGATTTTCAGATTAGTGCTCTGGTGGTCTATCTGAAAAAAAAAAATCGTCATGAAGTCAATATTAAGCTTCAAAAAGAGGAATATTTAGGGGCATAGTTAGTTTGATTGGTTTGGTCTCCAGTGACATCAGACCTGAACTCCAGACTTATACACATTGGGCAGTGACCTTGTGTTCAAGGGTCAGACCCGCCTCCTCACTCCTCCCTTCATATCCAAATATGGTCACTTTTGCCTCCAACCAACCAACATGGTGACGTTTAAATGCCAAACTCCTGACTTTAAAATGTGAGTCCACAACCTCCCGAGTGACGTCACATTAGCTTTGTTTATTATACAGCCTATGGTTGTAATGTAGTGAGAAGTAATCAAACAGATATATTAGCCGTTACACTGTAGTAGTGCCATTTGGACTCACTGTTTTCCCACAGTTGGTCTCGGAGCAAGTTCTTCGAGATGTTTTTTCAATGTACCTTATTTCATTGACACAATATTGTGCCTTATTGTGGAGAATGTACAGAGTGTATATGTACATGTGTCTGAGTGGATGTGGTGTGCCAAAAATACATATGTAATCTAACATGATCTACTGAGGCCGTTAGACTGTCAGTCAACCATCACAGACATCTCAGGAGAACCAGACAGGGTTGTATTGTTTCCCCTAGGTTGCCTGAAAATTTGGTTTTGCACATTTATTTTAAGCAGATTATCTCACAGCAGGTATGTCTCAGCTATAATTGCTCTTTCACCGGCTATGACGTCTTCAACATTTTGGACCAGAAAGTATTTCAAAGTGTTGATTTAGGGCAAACTGCTGCTCCTACAATGTTACGTGATGATTTCCTTTCACGTCTTATGTGTATTGCGTCTGTAAGTTGACACTCGTTGGAGAAAGTTGCATTAGTTTTCTAATGAAACTGGCCCAGGGTTAGAAAAGAGAGAACTTCTGCAGACCCTAACAAAGACAAAATGTCTCCAGAGGAAGAAGTTTATTGTCTTTCTCATGAGTGAGATAGGAGGAGCAAAACGTTACAGACATTTCATCAAATTTGTCATCAATTAAATACAACATGTATGTTTGTCTGTCATTATTTTAACTGGTAATTAGGTATCCCTGCACCGTCTGCTTGACCCACATAAATGTGTTTATGATGTTATAATTCATAAACTTGTACCTCCCCCTAAACGTACGCCAAGACAAAACACAACAAGTTTCTGTCTGTGTGGCTGGGTTTGCGTGCGTACTGAGTGTGGTAATAATTAGTTACGGAAGTGAAGGGTTGGCTCCTTCATTTTGTGCCAGATGCTTTTTATCATGTACTGACACCTACCACACCTTTATAATTGAAACGCAGCTACTTGAATTATTCAGCAACAAAATGTTCTATAGACCAGTCGTAAGTGGAGCCGGTGGCGTGTAACCATTCGACAACATCGGCTCCCAATTCAGGTGCGATCCTACTTCTCATAATTGCTCTTACAAAATAGTGTTTTTGTGTGCGGGTACAAACAGTAACTGTAAACAGGAAACCAATCGGAAAGCTAGCCAATACAGCTTCTCTCTTCATTCAGCTAACCAAGGCAAACATATAGAAATGTGGAGATAGACATGTCAGTTTTTGTGGGAAGTTCGCTGTCAGTGATTGTCTCAAAACGTGGTTAATCAAAACCACAAATCTGTAAACAAATAGGGTGGTTCTCAAGGGAAAAGCCTGGGGACAAATCACAATAAACTTTAAAGAATCTCCTGGTGAAACATGTAAAGCTGTTGAAGAGGCGCATTTTTGGTAATTATGATTGACGAGTTTTCAACAAACTTTATGAAAGATTTTCATATCTCACCGTCTTTCCCTCCCTTCCTCTCTTTATATTACTTTTTTTTTGGCTAGTACAAGTATAGCAGCAGTGTTAGGTGAGTTATCCTATAAATTAACCATTGTCTGAAGCCTAGGTTAGGAGAATAGCAGATGTACGTTCAAAAGCCACACAGGGTGAATTAGGACCGTACAGGGCCAAATCATTCATACTGGCTTACAAGCAGTATATTAAAGACATCAATAACCAAGACATTTACGTATATGTACTTTTGGTTGAAGACAAGTCCTTGTTGTAGTGTTAATACCAACAACATGTTGACCCTGAATCAGTCCAGGGTCATCTTTGAGTTATCAGGTGCTGCCCTGAAGTTTGCTTACTAGACATGAGAAATGATAAAACTAGAAATTTGTTGAGTGAGAATATAGTTTCATTACGATTTTATAAAATCACTTTGGAATAGTATTGATAAAATAATAGCATTGTAGTACAGAGGTTTGGTTGGTAAAATCAGAATAGTAGTTACAAAATAGGACATACCTCAAGTGTCCTTAGTGATATATAAACAATGTATCAGATAATTATTTGGTGAAAGTGTGTTGGTTGTGGAGGGAGGCTGTTGAAATGATCTCTTTGAACAGATGTTGTGTTACAGTGACTAGTGTGGAGGGCCTGAAGACCATTCCCACATGCAAAACCCATTTTTCGGGCTGTCTCACCATGTAATTTGTCTTTTGACAACATGCAGTGAAGTGACATAACACCAGAGCAATCAGGGATACTTTGTCTAGAAGGGGAAAATACAAAGGCATGCCTCGGATTCCTTTTCTAAGCTCCTGGAAGTAAAACAGAAATGTTAACTCAATAATATGAGCAATGCATTGTTAATTCATCAAGTAACTTTGTTTCTGAACAGCCTTCTGGTTGGCTGAGGTTTCCAACTGTTACCCAAGGCATGAGCTGTTGACACGCTGGATAGGCTTCTATTCTCAAATTGGGTTTTTATAGTCCATGTCTGCAGCTGCCCCTGCGCTTCAAAAAGAGAGAATCAGGCTGTTGTTGTAGCAGGGGTTTATCATTACTGCGTGACACTTTTTCCACTGGTGTAATGGAAAGGGGGGAAACCCTCGACACTGACCCTTTCTTTTATAGTTCAGTACGTTAATTGCAATTGGTAAAATTAACTCGCAGTATTTCAGTTCTACAGTACTTAAGTTGTGCCCGTTGAACTATCTAGTGTATTTTTTAACAACATCACTGACCCAGGAAGTTTATTGATGTTAAAGGCGTTGATTTTGTTCATTTAATTTGTGTTTAATAAACGCTGGAAAGCCAGAAATACATTAATATGGATGTGAAGACTAATCTTTACACAGTGTAGTTTGTAGTACCATTAAATGTATCTATATATATATCCTGTGTCTTCTACATGCTGTTGATGAAGCAGATCATCTTACACATCTGGTGGGTTGATGAAAAGTGCAGTCCTGTGTTTCTGTACCTTCTCCACTCAAGGACAAAGTTTGTTTAATTTGCTTGGCAAGGACAGACATGTGTCCAGACAACCTATTCAACATATTTCTATATGCTGCAACCTCATTCTTGCTGCTGCCTGACTATGACTGACAAGTCTTTCCTCGGGCAGTGTGCTGGTCTGAGTCTGGCAGAGTCGAGTGTGTACGGAAATCATGTAGAGCAGTTGAGTTATACAGACTTTGAACCATGGGCTTATGGAGGCTTTTGTAAGTTCTGTTCTTTAAGTTTTCTAAGTCTGTTAGATGGAGCAATAAACAACAATTTTCTGATTAGTTTGAAGTGACAGTTGAAAGTGAAAGTTCATGACAATGTTTGAGGAAGTTGCTTATCAAATACGACATGTCTGAATGTGTTATTGTATTCATCGGTGAGTTGTGCAAATACAAAACCCTGCGTTGTTACTTACAGTGCAACTGATACAGTGTTGGTAATTTTCCATCAGCTAGTATAACGGGAAAATCCGGGGGGGTGGGGGGCCATAGATCAAAAGACGTTGTGCAGTCTGATCCTAATTTAGCATCAAGTCTCATACAGTATATTACATTTGTTAAATAGCAGAAAACATATAATGAAGCACATCTGGGATCAGGAATCTCACGCTCAGTATACAGTCTTGCTGCAGGCTATTGATAAACCCACATCACTGGCAGAGTTGATTTTAAATGGCTATATACAGTACATGTTCAGCCTATATAATGTTATGACTTTCAGGAATACCACATTCATGCCTTGCTGCATAAATGAGGGTTTTATTGTCCCAAACTCTTGGGACAGTAAAATCTTAAACTAACTGCTCAAGCAATTGCAGCACAAAGATCCATCTATAAGCTCATTCAAGTTACCAAGCCCCACGTTGCGGCGCCACATCTGCCCTGCCCTGCCGTGGTACAGTCTTTGTCTTTATTTTCCAAATGCCATGAATATCATCAGTCACATTTTCCAACAGGATGCTGCTCACACATAAAAGTCCCCCTGTCTTACCAGCTACAAGTAATTTTAGTAACAAATGGCTGCTATTGAGCTAAAGATAGTTGCCTTTCCATTGATCTGTGCTGGTTGTGAGCTATTTTGAATTTGACATTTTTCTATCTGTGAATCCACAGGAAATCAATGTCAGACAGACGACTCTTTTAGACATAGGATATTACCCAGGGAAAAAATAAGTAAATTTTAAGCACGATCAGAGGATGGCTTCTTGTCTGAAAATAATCCTGAAATCTTTAGTAAAAACAAGACAGGTTTTCTATTTCACCACTGGAGGGCAACAGTGTTCAGTCTGCAGCATCAGAACAGCTGGATTATGCCTTAGCAGAGGTTTGTGCTCTCTGAGTGTTTTCTAGTAAATGAAGTGGTCAGGAAAATATCAGGAGATGTCAAAGGTCTTCAGCGATACACATCATTAATAGGTAATTACATTAAGAGCAAATATTTCTGAAAATGTGTTTGCAAGGACAAATAATTATTGACTTTATCCATGCTGTGTAATTTTCATCAACACTGGGAAGTCCTTCAATGGCTGGTACCAAAGAGATCCATGGCTGGGACTGAGAGCTGTGACCTCTGGCTCCTATCAAGCGTATTAGGGCCAAGTGAGCAGAGAAGACAGAGCAGAGCTTCAGTGTTGTGATGTAGCCTGGATGATACTCCGTCAAACATACTCGCAGGTTTGGAGAGCTCCTTACTCTCCACATGTGTGAGAAGGGGTTTCTGTGTGAGTAGTTGTGGATGTGGCTGATGGTGTAAGTCAGGTTGGAATCAATGGTAAACAACAGTGACCTCTGCAGAACTCACAAGGGACAGTTCCTTCAAAACATTGCCGGAAATGATGACAGTGACTAACTAAGGGCGAGCTTAAATGCTTTTAAGACTGTCATTGGCATATGTAAGTTATATATAGTTATGGATGTGAACCCCAAAAAACAACTGTCTGCATAAATCCACAAAGAAAATGAAAACTGCAGCATCATTAAGGTTTTTCTCTCTGTGCAGACATGTCGCCTTTACCAGGTCAGTGAAGTAGGACAGTCTCTCATAAAAGAGGACAACAGGGGATAATTTTGGTGCACCGCTATTTCAGTGTTTTAATTGAAGTCATTACCTCTGTGTACTTCATTTTGCTTGTCATGCTTTGTTTGTCTTCATTCAGCTGTCATCCTTTGGAGGTGATGCACAGCAAACAGCTGTAATTTGTAGGACAGCTCAGTTCAGCATATGCATGAAATTGTAAATGTTACACATGGAGAAAGAGAGTGTGTTTGTGTGTGTGTGTGTGTGTGTGTGTGTTTGGTGGTGGGGGGGTATCTTGGCCAGCCCCTGGCTGACCCTTGTTCACCCCTTCTCTCTCGCTCCGCCCTGGATGAGTCTTCTCCTAAACATGTGTGCAGCTGTCAGCTGGCAAGTGTTTGTACGAGTGTGTGTTGTGTGAGCATGTGTGTGTGTGTGTTTGGATGCAGATCAATTTTGTATTTCAATTAATTTTTTTTTCTTCTGTGGAAAATAAAGTTGCAAGAAAATTATGGACTATAGCAAGGCAATGATTATAGATATGAACTTACTGTGTATCAAAGTTGCAAAAAGTCACTGAATGCAGAGAATTTGTGAAAGAATGTATTTGGTTTTGCGGTTTTTTAAAGTACTCTTGCAGATCAAAGAGATATGATCAAAGCTTTGGATGTCACCAACACGCTATTATGGCATCACGTTACTGGCTTTTCTTGTTTACAGATTACCGTTAATTGCGCATGAGTTTGTGGCTGCAGATTTTCTTCATCAGCTGGTGGATGTTTGCTAAATATTGCTTCAGGTATTTTTATAGCAGTGAGGCCAGAGTGAAAATCAGCCTGTTTATTAGTCTGAGGCAGAGTTGATAATGTCTCTAGTGACAACATCTGGAGGTCACATGAGAGAAATGTTGGCTCAGTCCACAGAGATGATGATTGGCTCTACTGCTGTCCCTCTGTTGTTCTCTGTCTTGCACACAATCATACATAAACTAAACCACAATCGAGTTTGCTACCATGCACTGACATTGTTTTTCTTTTTTTTTTATTTCTCTCCTTTCAGCTGCGGCTCCAAAGTTAAAACCGATGAAGAATCCAATAATAGTGGACGAGGGAAGCAAGCTCACAGTTAAGTGTGAGGCCACAGGAAACCCTCTTCCTACCTACAGATGGTTCAAAGATGGCAACGAGCTGAAGAAAAGCAAAAAAGTCAAAATAAGGCACGGCCAGTGAGTACAAATCACCCATATCCTCTAAACCTAACACCAGCAGTGTAGGATGAAAAGAGACATAGGGACTCAAAGTGTGAGTCATGGATGTTATGGTCAGCTGACTGGGTTAGATTTTTATTTAAGTTTTAGTTTTAGTTTGTGGGATTATAACGACTTATTCCTTAATTAATAAGGAAAAAACTTTTCTTTCCTCCTAATTTTCTTCTGTGTCATGCTGCATGTAATCGTAGCCCTGACTGCTGTGTCATGCTTTAGCCCTTAGACTTTACACTGGGATATCACACACAAAAAAGTTTTTTTTCTCTTCAAAATTTCATAACACAAAAAGTTTAAACTGACCTTAAAGTCTGTCGAAGGTTTGTGCCTTTTTTGTGACGCTGGTCTTTTGAGAAAAAAAACGCTTCTCTCCCTTGATGCAAATTAGCATCGTCTGCCTGATGATGCTGTACCCAGCTCATTTACTGATAAGCTGGACACTAATGATTACATAAGTATAATGATTGACTCAAAGCAAATTCTGAAAAAGTGTGAAGAGAAAAAGAGAAAATCCTTCAATATTTTCTCCTGTAATTACTCTGTGTGGTCACTGTGGCTGTTGTTAATCAGTACTTACACAGGGGTATGTCTGAGGAGAAAATACTCAAAAATAAAAACAGCTTCAGCAGTCAGTATAGCAGTGAGAGCTCCTACTGGATGTACTGACACAAGGGGAAAATGTAAAACAATATGGATGTAGCTCTAACACCTTTACTTTAGTATTATGAGCAGAGTAAGTGATCACACCTCCCTATCAGAGCAGAGCTGCTGCCATGCTGCTGCTGGCCTTGTTGTCTACCTCTCTGTCCCCCTTGTTTCCACTTGTTGCGTTTCCATGCTCCTTCCTCCCTGCCCTGATTCCCCTGACTCAGCTCCGTGTGTGTGTTGTCACCCACAGGAAAAACTCCAGAGTCCAGATCAGCAGAGCAAAACTGGAGGATTCTGGGAATTACACATGTGTGGTGGAGAACCCGCTGGGGAAGGACAACTCCACTGGCACTGTTAACGTCCAAAGCAGTGAGTACTGACTCCTAAGCAACAAGTGAAGTGGCACAGATGTACTGGCATTGTTGTTGTTATGATTGTTCTCCTGCCAATTGAGAGATCCAAAGGAGCCATCTCAAACAGGCATGTAATGGTAACACGCATGAAGAACAACTGTCCACATATGGGGTTCTGGCTCGTTAATCCGCAGAACGGTGCATTGTACTTGGAGGTGAATGGAATTTAAATGCAATGTACGGCGTGTTATCTCAGTTTGTCATTTATTGCAGTTTTCTGGCAATACGAAATCCCACAAGTGCCTTTGACCGTCACAAGCACACAACAAAAGCAGCAGACTATAGATCTAAATCTAAAACATAGCTTGACAGAATATGAAAGTTATAAAAAGCGTCTTCGGAGTGTGTGATAGAATCTAACAGGCCTGTTCAGTGGTGGTGGTGGTGTGTGTGTGTGTGTGTCGCTGATTTTTTTTTTTTTTTGCAAAGTACTGTAGCAGATGAAAGAGTTTTGATAACAGCTGCTTGTATTTGGTCGGATGGTGAGTTTGTGTTTGTTCCGAGCAGTGCGGGTAGTCAGTGTTGTGGCCACTGTGGGTGGCTTGATGTCTGAGTGGATGGAGCCTGTATGAAAAGTTTTAAGGACCTTACAGAGCTGATACAATTCATGTAGCTCTGCTTTTCAAGAAAGGACTCGATGTTATCTGGCTCGGGACTGTCAAAGAAGTATTCAGTGGGTTGTCTGGAGTCAGAAACGGTTTGATGTGCTTGAGGAAATGCAACTTTCTGCCGGTACATTAAGTTCACTTGGCTGTAGACCACTGCATAAGGTTTTGGAGCTGAAATGCGATGTTAGTGCATATTTGTATTCACACGAGTGAGTTAATATTAATGTGGCACCAAGGAAAGTTCTTCTCAAAGCTGACCTTGACAGCAGGGTGGTTTCTGTAGACATCCCGTGCTGGCAGAGGTGTAGCTGGTGAGGAAATGGGAAGGACCAGAGTTTAGCCATCACTCAGTGTCCTTGTATTCACATTCAGGCACAATAATCACTCCCCCTTCTCTCTTTACATTTGTCAAGGCCACCTTTTAGAGCTATTGTTTACGGTTAGCAGACTTAAGCTGAGCTGCATTATTAGAGTAGCAGCTCTTTTCAGATAAAGAAAGGAGCCATTGTGTTTGGAGATTCTCAGGGGCTCCAACATACACGTTTGATTTCCAGCAAACAATCGTGCAGAAAAGAAGTCATCCATCTTGTATTTAAACGGCGCTGCGCGTTGCCCCTTTTTTATTTCCTGACATCTGAAAGGCTTCAGTTGAGTTTTATAGCCAGATCGTGTGACTCTGCATCTACTGTACGCTTGTTATGACAATTGGCTTTAGTCCACTGCAATAATATATTTCTTTTCACTCATGAGCATGCAATATTGAAAGGGTCTGTGATGCAAGACTCCAAGACATACTGTGCTAACATTTATGAAAAATTAATTTGATAGGCCGTAATCACTGAGCAACAATGATGTTTAATGGTAATTAAATAAAATAGGTTAAATTGTTCTCTACGCCCGGCAAAGGTT
Organism: Pseudochromis fuscus; assembly: GCA_900323345.1. Taxonomy (NCBI): domain Eukaryota; kingdom Metazoa; phylum Chordata; class Actinopteri; family Pseudochromidae; genus Pseudochromis; species Pseudochromis fuscus. Next base: position 21,538 of record OOFC01013238.1, on the reverse strand, counting down.
GGGGGAATCCCTGGTGGTAGCACCTGTTTGCCAGAGTATTTAATGAAAGCTTATGAACATGTGACTGGTGGCTCATGAAACCGTATATGATGATCTTAGCAGGCAGAAGTGCTGGCAATGCAACAATATCAACGAAAATATAATATTACAAAGCAACGAACAAGTGGGCTGAGACGCACAGTAGCCACAATGGATAAAACATGACTGAACAATGATACGGTACACTAGGCTGTGTTTTCACTTACAGCACACACTATTTAAAACATGATATCCCTACATCTGGTGCAAAATACGAGGTGTCTTTGAAGAACAGGGTGCCAACTGTTAAAGCTTATAGTAAAGCACATTTGTCCATATTCGTGCCCGTTGCCTTGGATCTCTTCAACACATTTTTTTTGTTTTTTGTGTGTATCTCTGCGTGTGAATGCATCTCTGTGTGTTCTTTGTGTGGTTGTCTGTCAGCACTGTCATTTCCTTAAATCACTCCTGGATATTCCAACAATGGCATCACTGTGTGTCCTTTCATGTGCCATGATCACTAGATGTCTGTCTCTGTGTGTTTTTTGTTTGTGTACGTGTGAGTGTGTTTGTTCGCTGTTCAATAAAAAAAAAAAAAAAAAAGAAGAAGTCCCATTGTGTTACAACAGCACGCCTAGTTCTGTCATGCTTCAGGGGAGAAGGCAAGACAGGGCGAATCAGGGGTGATATGTCCATAGGCAGGGGGAGGGCTTCACTGAAAATACATACGTCATTAAAAGGAATTGGCAGCGAGCAGTACATGTTGCTGTGATTATCATATGCTGGTGAAAGGCTGAAATCAGCAGATGTTGAGGAGGGAAAAAAAACACATTTCATTTGCAGGGAATGTGACAATAATGGGCTTTCTCTGTCTATGAAACATATTTCACTTATAAACATCTGTTCGAACCAAATGTGCTATTTGTTTGATTGTGATGGAGGGAACATGTAATTCATTTAGCCCAAGAGCTGCATTTCATCCTAAGGTCATAAGAGAAATGGCTATTGTGTTAAAGGGCTGCAGTGGAGTACGCTTGCCTGCTGCAGTATGTTGCCGAAGCAGCATGTAGCCGCAGTATTATCTGTGTATGTGTGCCTTCTAGGGAGGGAGAGAGCGAGGGGAGGGGTGCAGATGTAGATGGACAGAGAGAGCAAAAGAAGACGAGAGCGTGGATAAAGGGGGGAAAAAACACAAAATGAGAGGGAATGCATAACAGAAAGCAGACAAAGACATTAGGGAGAGCGAGAAGGAGATCCAGCGAGTGGAAAGACAGTGAGGGGGAGAAAAGTATGAAGAGGAGGAAGACATGAGCCCGCTGTGTTGCAGAGGAGAGTTTCACACCCATTTTAGAATGCAGTTAGTGCTCGCTAGCTTTGTCCGAGGCACCTTTTACTGTATCTGATGTAGACGTTCAGGTGCTAGAGCATGTCTCTTTCTGCCTGTGTTGTACCACTGACACACTGTGACATGCAGCCGTGCTTACACTGCTTGAAGCTGCTTTATCAAGGTGAAATCTGTGAGGAAAATGCGGTTATTAGGATTCAGCTTTCATACTGACGGACAGAAAGTGAAATCCTCAGATCATAGATGATAAAGTGAAATAGCAACGCTGCACAGGAGCATCATCCTAACCCCTCGCGCTTGGATACAGTTTAGCACATGGCTGTGCCTGCCTGCTGTCTGTTCTGGTGAACACGGAGTTTGGGAAACCAGCGCTCAGCTCCACCACATGGTGAATACAGGCCACCACAACCCAGCTCAGCAGCTCACACTGACTCCTGCACTGTGCCAGTCACTGATTGGACTGTTCTGTTTGTGTGAGGTGGAGGGGTAACTCTTAAAGAATATATATATTTTTATTACTATTTATTTATTTTCTCATTATTCCTGTTTTGTTTTGGGTTTTTTTGTTGTGGTGGCAGCATAGACTGTAGAAATAGACAAAGCAAGTGGGGCTAAAAATGAAGCCAATGCAGAAGTGCAAAAACAGTGCAATATGCCCAATGGCCACTAGAGGCTGGCTCCGATTGTCAGTCAGTCAGTCATCTTCTATACCTGCTTTGTCCACACTTGGGTCGCAGGGGTCTTTCACAACATTCACATTCCCACTCACACCTATGGTCAATTTAGACTACTCAATTCACCTAACAACCATGTCTTTGGACTGTGGGAGGAAACCAGAGGGCCTGGAGATACAGGGAGAACATACAAACTCCACACAGAAAGGCCTGAGCTGAGATTCAAACCCCGAACCTTCTTGCTATGAGGCACAGGTGCTAACTACTGCACCACCGTGCCGCCCCTGGCTCCAATTGACTTCAATTCAAAAATCGCCATTTTCAATCATGATGGCGGTCCATTTGAAAAAAAAAACATCATTAAAGAGAATTAAGGCTTCAAAAAGAGAAAGATTTAGGGGTGTGGTTAGCTGGATCAACAAGTCTGGACTCCAATGAGAGCACTGCTGAAGTCAAATCTCTTCACATTGGGCAGTGATCTTGTGTTCAAGGGTTAGACCCGCCTCCTCACTCCTTTTGTCTTATACAATATACAAATGCTGATCTGTCGGCTTCAAAACTGGAGTCCACAAACCAATGGGTGACGCCACTCGTGCTCCATCCATTTCTATATACAGTCTGTGATTGGGAGCCATTCTGCACTAATAATACTCAAAAAAAAAAAAAACTTACAAAACCTTTTTGCATGTGTACTGTTTTGGACTGTAGGAAACAGCTTGTTCCAAACACAGCAAAACATTTTATAAACAAGTTTGGAGAGGAACATCAAATTGATATGCACAGCATCAATTACACAGGGAGTGGCAGACAAAGCTGACGCGAAGCCCTGAGGTGTTATTAAATAGGAGTTGCCTAAATTTTCTTTAATTTAAAAGCAATCGCCCAATTGAGCACAAAATGATTCTGGGAAGAATCTCTGCCACTTATGCAAAACGCAAAAACATACAAGTCCTATTAGCAAAACAAATGCAACACCCATGTAACTCTGAGTCGAGATGTGGAGCATGGTGCACACAACTACCCTGAGTTAAAAAAAGTCACTCTGTTCAGGGCTGAATCTTCTCTCAAAGTGAACCCCTTTATGCATTCGAAGGCATGCAGCACACTGTGGCCTAATGCCAACCATGCAGTTTGCCAATAACATTGATTGATTGGACTTGTGTGGGGATTTTACTCATGTCTTTTTGTTGGACCAGTAGAGAAACACACACTGATTAAGTGCCAGTTACTGTATAATTGTTCAGCACAGATGGTTGGATGTTCTGCTGAGTTGAATGTTTAAGTTGCTTGTTATCAATGTTTCGGCCTTAAGACCCATTTAATGCTCTCTCCTGCTCTTTGGCTGCGTTGGCTGCTGGAGTTTCGAAACACGAGATCAATCAGTGGAGCAATTTTTACATTCTTTCCTGAGTCTGCAAGATTTTTCCCCATGTTTTATTGTTTGGATTTTGCCAACTTGCCAACAGTGTGCAGCATATGTGTGACCGTGTGTTTCCTGATGGTTTGGAATATCATATGTCCTTTAAACAGTCTCCGTAACAATTGCTGCATTTTTTTGAGAGTGGTGTTTTCAGCCTTATGCCCAACCCCCAGTGTAGAAGGCCAGGGACCATTTGTTGTCCATGTGGTCTGACCTCTACCCTGTAATCAGTCTGGCATGGTGAGACCTGCTGGCCCTTTGCAGAACGGTGTAGTATATCATCGACTGTTTTCTATAAGGCCAGCGTGAAGGAGCAACACTAGTCAAAGTTTGCTCGGCTCCACGTGGCTTCAGATTAAGGCCTCCCATTATCCTACAGGCTGCTGTGTTGTGATAAGCGCTTGTGAGGCAGCCATGTGTCTGCAGGCTGCAGGTCACTTCCTTGGGGGGTGCTGCGCACAGCTCCGCAGAGAGAGTGTGTGAGCGTCCAGGAATGTGTTGATGGAAATCACAGCTGAACATATGATTGCTCCAACCTCAGCAGTCATGCTGAGGCCCACCAGCAACAATTTCGCGCATGCACGCACGTTGCCCCTCCCCTTACCCAACCACACACACGCATAGACACACGCACAAATGTGCACATACCTTTACATGCTTTCACTCCCTGTCCTGAAGTCAAACACAGTCCCGCTGTCAAAAACTCATGCTGAACTTACTCAAAATGACCTAATAACTTTTACAACTGACTGGACAATACAACACTCTTGCATCTTCACCGTGCTATGCTAACTTTGTTGAGACAACGACTTTACAAGGTGTTGCATCCTCGTCACTGCTGACACATACCATGGATTCAAGTAGTCTGTCCCATCACAACCCAGGAAGCTAAGCATCATCCTGCAGCAGAAAATAGATCAATTTATCACATTTGTTAATGTGTACCTTACACATAATAAAAAGATGCCTCTGATTGGTTGTGATTTGACTGATTTGACTTAAAACTGAATCACTGATGAAAATACTTTCCACTTTTAATAACATTCAACCACAACCAACATTTTATCACTTTTAAAAAAGAAATCAGTACAAAATCATGTTTGGTCTTTTTTTAATTCATTTCTCACGCTTAGTGACAACAGCTGTGAAAAATACAATACATGTGTCACAAGTATTAAGTAACATTTTCCTTGTAATGGAAAGCCACTATTACACAAGTTTTTTATTTAATGGTAAATGTCACGTAGAAGATGATTTACAAATAAATAAAGCACAGTCCCAAAAAGCCTACTCCTTTTTTCTGTTTTCTTCTGGTAAGTCTTCATCTCAGTCCTACGTAAGTGAGCCATTACAGTAAGTACTACTTGGCAGTAGATAAACAACAACTTCCTTCGCTCCTTCTAGGTCTCTCTTTAGTCCACGTAGTAAAAACAAAACTTACTCACTCCTACTACGCAGGCGACAGGACAAACTCATCTCTAATGATGCCATAGGATGTTAGTTGTGGCCTTGCCTGAATGTGGGAGTATCTGTACGGTGGTCAGTTCTATTGATTGCTGTGGGTGAGCAGCAGCAACAGCCATGTCTGAAAGGAACAGGCCTTCACATCTGTCCAGCGTTCTGTATTTACAGGCCACTGGAGAACAGCTTGTCAGGTTCTGTGGATCCAGCCACTGGTGCTATTAGTCATGCCCACTTTTTCAAAATGATCCAGAGTCCTGGGGTCTGGACAGGCATTCCTCCGAGTTGGCCCTCTGATTGCGCCAAGAAATCTCAAGTCTTGTAGGTTTTGGAGTTTGACCACAAAATCAGAATCATGTTCATTTTCTCTCAAGCGGATTGAAAATGGAAATTTGGTTAATGTGAGCCTTTTTTTTCTATTAAAATATTAAAAAAATGCAAGAAACTGATCGTAAAACCTTGCTGTCCATTGCAGAACAGCAAACTCCTTTCAGAGTCTGTAGTTCTGCATGATATTTCTAACAGCCTGCAGGCAAATTTACAAGAGATGTTCAGGATCTATATTGTCTGTCTTACACGTGTTGAAAGAAAAAACCTGTTTTATCAGCTGCAATGAGATTGTTTGTTTTTCTCTCTGACATGATGTCTTACCTCACGACGGCTTGAGCGTGTCAGAGTTTAGACATTGTTTTCGTGAGGCAGTAACAAATTCATCGTTTCGCCCCCCAACACTTGGGTTTGTTTTTGTTTATTGTTCGGGGCTTTCTGTATATAGTGGGCAGCATCCGGTACAGTGGAACGATCCAAGAGTTTGTGTCACGAGCAGATAAACACCCACAGCTTCGTAAGCATGAGCTGGTGCAGCATCACTGAGCAATCCAGACACGGCATATGTGACGTTACCACGGTATCTGTATGCTCTGAGGGTAAATCAGAGGGACAAACTAATTCATGATGAATATTGAGAAGCTTGTGAAACATTTTCTTTCAGACAATATATCAACCTTCACTTCCATGTTTCAGCTGCTCTTTTGATAACTAGGTGAACATATTTCCATAAGGATTACACCCTGGGCACCACAATAATTACATCTGGTGATACTTGAGATGTATATACGAGTAAAACCTCAGGAACCACTGTGAGAAATATCAGTAAACACTTATCCATTTTTCAAGGGTATCAGTTTTGCACTTTGGGCTTTTCCTTGAACTTCAATAAACTCGACTCAATCTGACAAGAGACAAGTAACGTTTGACTCATGAAACATAAATCTGCCCTCTAATATGTCAGTAATTCATCACCTTTTTGACAGGGACTATGCATGGTGAGAGTTACTGGCTTTTACATGTACGTGCTAATGTGTTAGAGAAGAGGCAGCTGCTGAATCTTATCATCGTCACAATCTTAGAAAAATGAGCAAACGATATTAAATAAAACAGCTTCTAAAAGTTTCTCAATGGATCATTATTTTGCTTGTTCCCTTAATTCGCTTTAATCCCGTCGATCCGACGCGATAAGTGGACGTCCTCAATCAAATCTCCGCAGAACAACTAAGTTATTAAAAATCAAAACACATCTCACTTCTTAGGATATCCAGTAATCTGGCTGTGTTATGCGGGACAGTTAAGCCGTCAGTGTGAATGAGTGAGGATATTGCTATGTGTGAGGAAGGAAGCAGCTGTTACACTTGAAAAGCTGAGTGATGTGAGCAGGAGGTGACATGAGGTTTTGCTGTGTGCGGGGCTTTGTTAACTCTTCTAGTACCCCAGGAAAAAAAAAAAAAAAGAGTATGAGTCTTAATTTAATAGCATAATAAAAGAATCTCTTTCAGCTCCCCTCAGCTGTCCTGGTGGTCTGTGACCCCAACTGTGGGTGACTGTGCGGGGTCCATGCCAAATAACTAACAAGCACTATTTGTTAATACTTTCAAAGAGGTCAAAATTATTGCCTTAAAATTATTCATTGGATTATAAAAGCTTGCTCATACTGAGTCAGTGAGTAATTTGCAGTTGTACCCTGGAAGTCCCATGAACAGAGCCAGAACACAGTGAGTAAACCATTGTTCACCCACATCAAACAAAACCCGCGCTCCTCCTGTTACCTCGCATTTTACAGAGTGGGGCATGGCTAATTCTGGGTGTCTTTACACTTTTTTTTTTAAGTTTTCTTTGAGCTCAAGAGGAACATATACTTACCATTCCTTTGCTTAAAGCTCAAAACGCACAGTACTGTAGTTTGGTTGCCACAGCTGTCTCTCATCCTTAACCTCCCATTACTCCATCACGCTGCTTCCTTTTGTTGGTGATTTGGCAACTGTACTCATCACATCACGTCTGTCAGGGTGAGTGAGGTTTTTTTTTTTTTCCTGGGGACTGTGTGAGTAGTAGGTTCGGAGTTACCGTCAGCTGCGCTGAGGCCCGTTTCCTTTTGAGTGTGTAGGTGTGACGTGTGGATGGAGTAGGCCTCACTTTAGTCAATAATACACTCACAGTGAACTCATCCTTTAGTATACAGAGGGACGACAAGCCTAACAAAACTCCCCTGCTCCGTTGCCCGTTTTCAGGACATACGGCAAGTGTGGGTGGTGTGTGTGTGTGTGTGCGTGTTTATGAGTAAAGGTGGGCTGAAGTACACACATACAAGCAGGCTGAGTGCTTTCTGGCTTTCGGGGAATAGCAGAGGGGAAAAACCTTTAGTCCTAGCAGCTGGCCACTACTGTAGCTGTGAGCACAAGACCCAAATATGGAGCTGTGGTATATGTCTTCTGTATCTGGTACAAGGTTGCAAAGTCTGCCCTTGTGCGGAAATGAGGGCCAGCTGTTGAAGATGAAGGGTAAAGAACACGTGTGGATACCTCACATTTTGTCCTTTTAAAGTGATGAAATTGTTGAGATTATTGTCTAATATACTGTAATACACTTTTGCTCTTATATGGTCATCAGGGAAGTATTTTCAAACTAGGTCCTCTTGTTCTAATTTTCATATATCTTTACACTTTGATGTGTCTTTAATTAAATGTATTTGGACATAAAATTACTTTTTTTATAGATTGTCTTTGGGACTACCACTTAACACATTATGAGTACTTTCAAGAAAATAAATTCCATATTGTCAAATGAACACAAACATTATATTTCATTTCAGACTCAAATGCAGAGCTGTAAAACATCCCCTGTTGTCTGTCACTGACCAGCTCCAGCTGAGCAAAGGTGTTAAAACATCTGGCTGAATGGCAGCTCATCTGCAGATGCTGAAGGAATTCACACAGATCATGCCATTTGGCCCCTGGGGTTCAAATGTGTCACCTTCAAGTTGCAAATCTCTGACATTTACCTAACCATCAGAGCTGCTGGCTGTCCGCTGAGTTAAGGCCAAAGATGTCACCAGGTTGAGTGACTCTAAAGTAGATGACCATATGTCCTAGAACCCTGCGGTGGATTTATTTATCTTTTTTTCACACAGCAGTGATTCAGCGGTTTGAACCTCAGTGTTGTGAGTGTTACTCCTCTGTTACTATAGTGGCCGTACCTCCCCGCTGGAAAAGATTCAAACTCAGGGATGCAAAGCAACAGGCATCCTCACACTCAAAATATGGAGGCAGCACGAACGCCACGCTGAGCCTGACAGCAGAGCAGAGAACAGCCCTGTCTGGAACTGTGCCGCAGAAAACACCATGTGTCGCTGCGCTGCCAACTGCACACACACACACACACACACACACACACACTGATGCCCGCCAGTGGCCATACCAGCACCGGTTTCTACACCCGCACCGTACCCTGCCCTGCCTAAGTGCACCTCACTTCTTCGCAGTGCATGAGCAGCTGTTGTGCAATCACACACTAGGTTGCTCTTTGATTTCACTTCAGCGCTGGGACGATTGAGGCAGGCAAGACCAGGCATATCAGCTATGTGACTGAAAAATGGTAATAGGAGACAAGAATATAAAAGAAGACACACTGGTTGTGGCAGTGGCAGTCTTACTGAAGAGTGGGTGGTAGATTAATGTTCCTGGCAGGCTCCATTTTGTTCATTTCTAAACATTCCTGTTTCATACTGAAGGTGTTTGAATTGTGGATAATTTTCTATTGAAAAAAAGCTTTAAGTGCACTCTCATTCATAATGGGTTCTTTCGTGCATCATATCTACAGTAAATAGTAATTTAATTCCTCTCTGGGTATTTGACATGAAATCTCTGCTGCTTGTTTTAAACTCAAAATGCTCTAAGGCACAAATGTTGAATATTGCCATTGATTGGGTGTGGTTATACTGTATGTGTGGAAGTAGCATGCTTAGTTTTTGTTGGCTTTGGCAGGCTGAAATATTTTCCAACTTATGATCCTGTCAACAAACCTTCTTTTCTTTGCCCTCCGCTTCCCTGCATTACTCCTGGATCCATCTCTCTTTTTTTTTTGTTGGTCTTTCTTTTCATTTGTTTTTTTTTCTTTCTTCCATTGCTGCCACATTTGTCTGAACTTGATCTGTTAAAATATGTTGTGGTTCTAAATCTGAAAATAAAAACATCTATTGTGTGCTATTTATTATTTAATTTGCAATATTCAAAAGTCTAAAAGTATAAATCATAAACGTATAAGTTAATGTGGAGATCGCAGATATTTCTTGTAGCATTCGCAGTGTCTGCAAGCAAGGTTCAGACATTTATCTTGCTGTGTTACTGTTTGTAATTTGTCTCCGGCTGCACTTTCTATAGAGCTGTAATACCACCATTCAATACCTCGTACAACATAAATAGCTAAACCCCTTAAAATAAAGTTTTTTTTGTCTTTCCTGTCATGCACGCATTACCGTACACCTCACTGCACATCCTCTCTCACCACATCAGACCCAGCTGTCAACAACTTTGTATTGAACCAAAACCACACTTCCCAATTAGATCTTTTTTGTACTTCTCCTTATCTGTTTATCTTATTTATTCAACCCATCTGGAGGAGATGGTCTTTGCAGGATAGCATAAAGGAACCAAATGCAGTGCACACAAGTGTAGCGAGAATGCCTGCAATATGAACTGGTCCTTAGTATTGAGATAAAAGATCCTGGTCCCAGCTGTAACAGGAGACCTGTCAGACATTCCCTGCCAAGAGTCGGGAGGTGAGGAGAGGAGAGGGGGGGGCACTCTGAGCTTTTTCTAGTACATAAAACTGCCTTGTGGAAAAGCATGTCTGGGTGGCAGGGCTATTACAGATACCACTCTCTTTATGTGTCGGCTGAAGGGTCTGTACTTAAGACATTTATCCCTTTTCCTTCTGATTTTTATGGCCTGACTTGAAGGTTCCTCCTATGATTGTGAATTAATTTGCATCATCTGATAAAACAAATAGTCAGTGCAGTATGATGCCATGTCTGCTTTTTTGTATTCGGTTTGTTTACACTGGTTACACATTTATGCATTTACCTGGCTGTTATGATGCTGGGTGAGAATTGTAGTTTCTGAACCTTCATGTCCTTTAATCTTCTTTGCTTCACTGCAGAAATGTATCTATGGCAGAGATGAATGTCCAAAAGATGTTTGCACACGTTGATATTTTCCTAAATAGGCTACATAAATTTTACTTAAAAAAAAATCCTGATAGCATTTCTTTTTAGAGAGAAAACACAAAACGATAACAAAGTCCAGATGGATATGTCCCAACCACTGGTTGAATAAGTGCTTTGGCTTTCTCCGTGCACAGAGTCAGATTGGGTCTCGTGTTTTTGAGATGCCTTTCTGTTCGATTGCAGCGTAGAAGTCAAAAGGATTAAGCCAAGCTGAAGCAAATTATCAACATTTGTCATAAATTAGGGGAACATGTGCACAGCTCTGCACCATAGACAGGCCGACTGAAAATGTATTTCATTACACAATTCTGTGTTTCGGCTTGGCTTGTGAGGTGCAGCGGAGGGCTTGGATTCAGCATGAGCACTTTTCTGTTTGCTGTATATGCACGGGGTGCCTCAAGAGGAAAAAAGTGTGCAAAAGGGACCTCTCTTTTCATTTTTACGATTTTCCTAGAATCCTTTGGAGAGCGTGGAAAGACAGGCATGTTTATGAAGGTTTCCAGATGGTCCCGCTTGCACCCCCAGCTTTTCTTTTCAGTTCTTGGGCCATGAAGGATTAATCAAAGTCAGTGGCTAGGGCTGATGGCTAAACACTGTGGCTCTTACTAACCCAGAGGAAACCTCTCTTCAACTTCCCTCAACTCAGATTCAGCCCCTGGGCTACAGTGCTGAGGAAAGCCGAAACCTGAGGTTAAAAAACCAAGCAAACCTAAGGAAACCTTGGCTACATAAGTGCAGATAAACAAACTCTGCCCCCCGACTCTGTTTAGCAGAGCAGCTGATCTCCCCCTCCTTTAGGTTAAAGGAATTTGTCTCCAACATCCAGCCAGGAATCAGCCTTAACGAATACACCTGAACTCTGGTCCCTTTGTGAGGTGGAGGGTTGTGCAGCATGACGACAGACAGACAGCACCATATGGCATAGAAAAAAAAAAAAGCACCAGAACAAATTGATGATAGTTGAGTCATTTAGACTCAGGAATTTATGCATTCTCTGTTACATGTAAAGATTTTAATTAATGAAGTTTTTTTTCGTGAGTCATTCTGACTCATATCCTTTCTTAGTGATTCAATGCGTTATCACCGTAAAGCAGGAGAAGCAGAAAAGATTTTGGATGGCTATGATCAGGCTATAGTCTTTCTTTTAGGAACCATTTTTAGCCTCACCATTACTGTCGTTTCTCTTGGGGATAGATCCAGATGAAAGTGCTGTCTCTTGAAAGACGCTGACAACCGATACAAATCACAAAAGCAGAGTTAGAACAAAACAGTTAATTTAAAAATAAGACAAAGCTATTTTTGTTAATAGTGCTGCCCACTGTTGTCCTTTCTTTAATTATCACTTCAGACACTATAAAGTAAATACACTTCTTCAGTTGACAGGACTAATTTGAGCAGGTGGGACAGAGAAACTCTTATGACTGAATATGTGTCTTCACTGGCTGCTAAAAGTAAAACTTACTGATGAAAAGTTCTTTATTAAACAGATGCAGAAACGCTGCTGCTCCAGCCCGATTGAACAGCTGCTCTACATGGCAATGATGAACATGTACAGTATTCACGACACATGTTATCAACCAACTGTCAACAAAAAAATCGCTGTGGTCCGTTTACAGCAGCCACACTCGATGATTAGTAGCGAGTCCAAATCAGATCAACATTTCTCTTTCTAAACACAGTTACTTTCTGGAATAAAACACTTTTTGGGGTCGAACGCTGATTGAAAACAGACAGAGAGTAATACAGCATGATCGTATGGTAGTCTGCGGTTTTGTACGTAGCATAAATCAATCCTTAAACTCAGTTATTACCTCTGTCATGGAGGTTATGCTTTCGCCTGTGTTGGTTTCAATGTTGCCAACTCCTTAGTAAGGAAAGTAGCTATTGGCTGTCCTAAAAGTCGCTAGAAGTCGCTAAATGACGTCATCACCTAATTTACATAACTGGGCATTGGCATGTAATTGTAAGGTACGCTGTAGGAGAGAGGAATAACGTCGTGGAAAAACAAAAAGTGAGTAAAAAACATCCTTAATATGTTTAGAACTACAAACGAGCTTACTTCTGTTGGATCTTGTTTGTTTTTTTATTTTAACATTGAAATAGTCCGTCATTTCTCAAAATAACTTCAAGACTATTGCTTTGTCTTGACCACATGTCAAACTCAAGGGAATGTGTATTTCCACGTTCATGTGGTGTTTTTTTTTTTTTTTTATTTTGTCCACAAAAGTGTCGGAAAATGTCCTGTGATGCTTGTGCCCATTTTTTTCAGGGGAAACTTTAAATATCTGGCAGTTATTTACAATTTACTGCCAGTTAACAGAGAGTAATGATGGTTTAAAATGAAGAAAAACACAAAAACGGAATTTCCTATTAGTGGAGAAAAAACTTTGAAATTGAGCATTATTTTAATTTTTTTTAATCACTTCGGGCAGTTCTCCACATATTGGCTGTGAAGCTACACCTCAGCTTTCAGAAATCGCTGTTTTTTTTCCGAATGCACAAACGGTGACATAATTACAGTTATGTGAGGCGTTTAGTGTTTACCTGCATTGCACCGATCCACAGCCGACCAATCAGACTCTGAAATAGAACACATAACCCCGCCCTCTGGGAAGCCGTGTCCAGCTATTGGCCGATGCTTCTCAGACACATTTACAGATGTTAGGAGGAGAATGCGAGACGTATGTGTGTTGTCTGGGTAGTGGCTGTAGAATTATATGTGCTTTCACGTCAGAGGTGCCAAACACCAGAAAAAGTCGCTAGATTTGTCGCTAGTCGCTTTTGACAAAAAAAGTCGCCAAGAGGACTGGAAGGTCGCCAGATTTAGCGATAAAGTCGCCAAGTTGGCAAGAGTGAGTGCACAAAAATACTACTTTTGCCAGTATTTGGCGCTGTGAACACTACAATATCCGCCAGAATCCCGCGTTTCACTCGTTCATTTTACCTGTGTTTACAAGCCTGTACCTTTTAAGAAGGTGCATTGTGGGTAATCCCTGAGTGACGTATAAGGAAGTGGGGATTTTGTTTTGTAGTTTCGTAGCTGAATCATTTGCGTTAAGAGCTTAATCACGGAGAGAATTAACACTTTAACCCCGAACATTTAACTGGTGACAGGAAGTAATTCCTCGGCCATTAGCGACATGATTCCAGCTGATTTTGAAAGCCGACAAGAAGAACGTCTGCACACTACCGTAATGTAGGTAATATGTACAGAATTCTGCATGCCAGTGTGAATCAGCTTGTACTTGAGTGATTTGTTTGGATGACGATTTTTTTTATTTTTACTTGAGTAACATTATTTTGAAGTAACACTACTCTTACTTGAGTACAATTTTTGTCTAATCTACCCACCTCTGTCTATAAGTGTGTCGTTCAATGCTCGAGAGAAGAATCTGTTAAAGTGGAAAATCTGTTGGAAGCGAGTGGAGCGAGCGTTGAGTTATTTAGCATCAGGTTGTACAGTACAAAGTCATGGAAAGTGTGGGTAACAGCTCTTATTCGCTGCTTGATGAAGAGAAAGGTGTTATTCCCCGTGGGCAGAGCACAGTAATGGGTTTTTGCTCGGTTGTAATGAGGTTGCTAGATTCATGCAGGACCGGTGCTCTGAGCCAATTTCAACAAACACAGCAATGAGAGGAAGGTGGACGGTGCGTGTGGGTGATTTACAGTATTCTTTACCATAAGGAGCAAATTAGCAACAAAGGACAAAACTCCATTTGCTCGCTACTGTGATGCTGAGGGCGCTGTGTTTAAGATTAAAATTCAGATTTGTGGGAAAGACATTGGGGTTTTTAAAGTGTCAGGGGCTAATTGCTTTTACTGCAGTTGCAACTCAAGAATGTCAAACTTTATTAAACACCTGTTAAAATAATTCTTGTCACAGTGAGTTTGTGGGAGACGTCCCGGTGGAGGGATCTGAGAGGAAATAGGATGTAGAGGTCCAGATCAGTGATTACAGAAAAGGAATATGTGGGATCACCGAGCAGCAGTTAAAGGAAAGTATTTCAAATGAGCTAACACACACGTCAGTGATATTTAGTGAGTATAATATCACGACTACCAAAAGCTGCAGTGGACTGAGTGTACTGTGTCATCCACTCGAGTTAGAAATCCTTAAGTGTTGAAGCTGAAACTGCAGGAAAAATACTTCACATTTGAACAGAGACGTCGAACTGATAACTGAAAGTGACTTGTTACTTGTATTTGCTACAAAGTGGGGACAGTTTGGCTGCTCCTCACTTCTTCAAAGGACAGTTTGAGGTTGGTTTTAGGATTTTAGGGTTAGATCAATCAATCAAATCATCGTAATTCTTCGGACATTTGTGCTAGCAACGTAATTCCAGCTGATTCTGAAAGCCAACAAACGGAGCTTCCGTACACTACCGTAATGTATGTAATATATACAAAACACTCCACTTGTCGGCTTTCAGAATCAGCTGGAATCACGTCGCTTGCACAAATGGCTGAGGAATTACAGTAAATTGGTTTATGCTAGTCACTCTGTATCACCGGGGATACCCTCAGTGTTTGAGGGTTCAGTATTGCTAGTTCACCACAAGAGGGCAGCAGTGTTCTAGCATCAGGACAGCTGGATGATGACTTGGGGAAGGTTTGCGGTCCGAGTGCTTTCTAGGTTCAACAGAAAACTGAAAAATTATGGATAAACAGTTGAAATATTTACCTAAAATTGGATCAGTAAACCGGTGACAGAGTTGAAATTGTTAGCTAATATGAGTGGACTAACAACAATCAAAAAGAGAAATCTATAAACACAACTGTGGCTTCAAACCTTTATATTCTGTGGAGTTTTGTTGTTGGTCGTCACTGTTCACCACACTACTGTACTAACCCAAACCCTGCTGCTGCTGCTGCTGCTGCTCAGTCTGCCTTGACATGCAGCTGTCTTGTGTTTGCAGATCCTCCAGACCTACATCACAGATATTCACAGTGAACTGTTGCTGTTGGCTACATGCAGGGTGTGACTGGTGGCGAAGGCCTCTCCTCGGTGCAAAGTGGTTTACTTAATTTATGCTGGGTCAGAAGCAGAGGTCATACTTTTGAGATGAGAAAAAAAAGCCCGCTAAGGTCACACGCTAACTCTCCAGCTGCCAGAAAGTGTGATCAAACAGTTCCCAATTAGAACCATATAATTTGGTAACATTATGATATTAAAGCTGGCAGCTTGGTTTTCCCAAGCAAAACTAACTTCACGAGCGGCTGACCATAATTTTGGGTTCAGTTGCGTTTATGCAGGGGGGTGGGGGTGCAGGAGGAGGCTGTGTGCATAAGTGTGTGTGTGTGTGTGTGTGTGTGTGTGTGTGGCAGGGGTGATAGGAGTTGCTCCAGAGACACAGAAGAATTCTGGAGAAGAAAATGGTTGGTAAGCATTCAAATATGCATTTGCTTGGCCCAGAAGCAACATGAGTGGAGGATGAAAGGGCGGAGGAGGGTTGGTAGGAACATGACTGTGTCACAAGGGAGGTTTTCTGGCTTTTTTACTCTTGCTGTCAGGGGAAAAAAAAAACCTTTTATATACATCATACCGGCTGAGTGTACAACAGAAGTGACTGCTGTCAGTTGTCATGGTGACAAAGGAAAGTAAACACAACAACAACAACTTGTTAGTGCAGAGAGAATCCAGGCAGACGGGGTGAGAAACCTCAGCACGCATGATGTGGTTTGAAAGAACAGTTTGACATGATGGGAAATACACGTAATTAGCTTTTTTTGCTCTTTAATGAGAAAATTGATACCATGTTTATATTTGTTGAAGTATGACATTTAGCTTAGCTTAGCTTAGCTTAGCATGAAGACAGGAAACGTACAAACAACATGTTAACATGTTGTGATGTTTTTTCCCTCATGGTCATAATGTGCACAACTCAGACAAACAGTGAATACACATTAAGTTACAAAGAGAAAGTCGATCATATAAACCACCAAAATAATGGATAATTATACTTTTAACAACCAATATATAACTAAATAACTGGAGAACTGGAGTAAACTAAACAGCATCTTAATTCTTCTTGTCCAATTCTTTTAAAAAAAAATCTAAATTACTGCATTTCTCATATTTACACACTATCCCCCTAAAACTAAACAGTCGTCACCAGAGAGGTTTCACTTGTCAGGTTTTCCTATCACGAATGACTCGGACACCACCTTTGTAAAGAAAGCTGCAGTGGGACCTTTTAACATGTGAATTGATACCTCAAAGTGCATGTGCGGCATGAGCGAGAAGAGTTTGCTCAGCTCAGTGAAGCATCGTGACCCTTCATGGTGGGGTCGTCAGTGGAGCATACAGGAAGCCTCCGACGGGACCAGGATTCACAGGGAGGCTGAGAGTCAACAGCCTGAGCCCAGTCCCCAGAGACCGCCGGCTGTCTCGCTCTGTCTGTTGACACTCTCCTACTCCATTGACTTTTTCATTAACCCCTTATCAAAATGTTTTTCTCTCCCACACTCCACTGACATTAGCCCCGGCCCCTTTTCCCCCTGCTACAAGATACTGGTTCATTTGTTCCCCCTTGTGGTCACATTTAATATGAGGGCGTCTTTACACCGACACAGAGACAAATTAGTCTGTGTCATCTGATTTGTTTGTTCTGGCTATTTGATTTGTACTCTCCTGTTACCTCAGGAGGGTGGGTGTTCAGTGTTTGGCTTTACAACTGGTGTGTAATTAGTAAGTAAGAAGTGTTAATTCAGTGTTTGGAGCCACTTTGAAACATACAGCCTACACATTTTTAAAGTAAATCTAAATAAATTTCTCTTTTTACAAAAATAAATGAATAAAATGACGACATAGGTTGTTGAAAACTGCAGACAAACATGTGTCTTAAGTTTAAAATATATCCCTATACAAGAAACCAAACCTGTGAACATATTTTATTTGGTGCTGAAAAGTTCAAATTGGCCAAAATAACTGATGCCTTCTCACATACTTAATTACTTGCAACTTGTGGAGCAGCCAGAATCAATGTTTTCATTGGCTTGTATTCAGAGTTTGGCTCCTGCTGCAACTATGGGACCATCTTTCACTCGAACCTGAACCTCGGTGCCTTTCCTTCGTTCCCTACTTAAATTAATGGGAGACGTTTGCGTGATTTAAAAAGGTCATTTCCAAGTAAAACAGGGAGCAGTTACTGCCTCCTCCTGAAGCAGGAAGTAGGGCTGGAGTCTCCAAATCTTTAAACCTGTTAAGTACTTCATAAATTCTGAAGCCCAGTGACCAAATAAATGCAAGTTAGCTTAAGTATTTACCAAGTTTGTGGTGGATTTTCCTCCACAAAAACTCCCCTGGCATTCGTCTGAGCCGGGCTTCTTCTCTCAGCTGTTAAACTGCAGAAACATATGGCTCATTATGAGTCTGGTCCAGCTGTGGAAGTGCAGCACACAGGTATGGCGCCCACTAGTGGCTGGAATAATCATGTGGGACTGGAAGCTTGAGCAAACATCCAGATTGTAAATATCATCAAAATGCAGTGAAGGTGGAAAACAGAAGTCCTGCAGCAGGGTGTGGTCTACAGCAAACAATAGATAATAATGATAAAAGAAAAAACAAACAGTAAAAATGTCAAAATTCTTAAAAACAGTCATTGTGTAGAATGTAAAAAATGTCAGTTTTGTATGTCATAAGAAAAGGTTGTATGTTCAAAAGTGTTGTGGCATATTAATATAAAAGCCATAGTATAGTATGTAAAAAATAATGAATACTTAATAAAAAATATCAGTATGTCATGAAAATGCCATCGTGTAGAAATAAAATAATTTTATGTCACAAGAAAAAAAATCATAATATAATATGCATTGCAAAAAATGTGATAGTAGCAAAAAAGTCATTGTGTAGTAGACTAGGTCATATAAAAAAAAGTAATAGTATAATATACTATATGAAAAAAATATATTAAAAAAATTCAGAATTAGAATATTTATTGTCATTGCTATGAAAGAACAACAAAATTCTGTTTGGAGCATCCAAAGTGCAAAAACCCACAATAATGAATAATACACTAATAAATACCCCTAAATACCCATAGGTGGCCCAGTGTAAATATTATTGACCCAGTTCAGGACATAGTACTTCAAACCTAACAGCAAATTGCCTTTGTTTACTAAGTCCTAATAAAATTTTGTAGTACAGTGTGATTAAAAAAAGTCAGTGTAGTATGTCATAAAAAAAAAAAGCCATAGTAAGTCAAAAAGAAAAAAGGCCATAGAACTTTATGTCATATGAAAAGGTCGTATTATAGTGTGGTAAAAATGTCATTGCATTTCATAAGATAAATGACAGTGAATCCATCCATGCATCTCCCAGCCTCTGTGAAGACAGGCTGCAAAAAAAATCAATGTATAGTATATTCAAAAAAATTTCATAAAAAAATAAAATCAGCTGTAATAGTCATTGTGTAGTATATCCTAAAAAGTCATAGTTTAATATCTGATAAAAAAAATGTCCTAGTATAATAATATGCAAAACAAAAAATATGATCATGATGTATAATGTATAACATGTAATAAAAACAATGTGATTGTTTAATATGCAGTAAAAAGTCATAGTATTGTGTCATAAGAAAAGGTTATGATATATAATGTAAAAGAAAAAATGAAAATTATTGCTGAAAATTTATTCTATAGTGATTCAAAAAAGTCTCAATATAATCTGTCAATAATTACATAAGAAAACACTTCTATTAAATACCATAAAAAAACATTATAGTAAGTTATATATAGTATAGTATGGATTTAGATATAATTCTTATAATTGTCAAAAATACTGTGGTATAGTTTGTCCTTCCTCATCTGTTAGTGTGACCTCTGCTGTGTTGCATCATTGGAAACATTAATCCAACAAAAATCAATCTGTAAGTTCTTATTATTTCAAAATACCAAAGTGTAAACCTGTGTTTTGTGTTGCTATAAATAAAACTAAATCCCTCCTGCTGGAGTGTGATGTGCAGACAGGCAGAGTGGATGTTCTCCGGGTTCACTGAGCATGTAATAATGAGGAGCATCAGGTGTTTACCCGCCAGCACAGCGCTGATTTCTTTTCTAAGTGATGATGCACTAGAGGAGGAAAATGATAAGAATCCACTTCACCAAACTGATGCAGCTCACACTCACCTCTCCCACTGCTGCCTCTCCCTGCTGGAAAATTAGATGTTTGCTGTCTCTGACTATCTAATTTCAACTTTGACCTAAATATGCAGAATCTTGAACAGCGACTTGTGAGAGTGTTACTTTGTACTCAGCAGTTTTTAATAGTAAAATTTAAATGCATATCAACATTACCAGCTACAGGACTCCTGCCAATATCTTAGTTTATTGCCTTTTGTGATGTGTCTGTCTGGACTTGCAGGATTAAGATGATGCAAATCTGAAGAGCTTGAGATCTCCTCCCACAGGACACAAAAGGTGAGTATCTCTCAAATTAAAAACAATGCACATCAATCAAGAATAGATTTTTATTACTTATCAAAATTGTAACTCATGTACAATTCCCTGAAGAAAAAAATGAGCGACTGGTACAAACTGTTAAGACAGTGGTACAAACCATTTCCCCTTCTGTTTTGATCAGTTCATTAGATGTAGGCAGGTTTCTGAGAGAAGGTCATAGCTGCTCCAAGACCACATCGTCTTAATAGTTTGATAACAGAGATATGAAGAAATAATGGAAGACACCAGAAAAAAAGACGTAATTGTTTGTGTGAAAATCAAAGATGAAGCAGCATTTGAAGGCAGATTCATCCCCCGTCAAAAACTCATTTTAACCCTTTGAAGAGGTTCTGCTGAGAAGCTGTTTGAGGAAGCTCAGAATTCCTCCTCGGCGTTCCTGCTCTTGGTCGTCTTCAGCTGCTTCAGACGCTCGATGCACTCGTCCACGCTGCGCTCGCCGTGGACTTTGTTGTCGCGGGTGCGCACGTTCACGGTGTTGCTCGTCTTCTCCTTCTCTCCCACCACTTTTCCAAACATGCAAAAGAAACAGAGAGAGAGAAAAAAAAATCAATATCTAGATGGACAGTGAGAGATAAAGGGGAGACGACAGTGGAACAAATGTGCCACTGACCCAGGATGAAGTTGTACTGAGCCAGCTGTGCGTTCCTGATCTTCTTGTTCAGAGTGCAGCCGGGGTCCAGATCCACGTCGGTCATGAAGCCGCTCTTGTGGAAGTCCTGCCTGACCTGCCGCGTTAACCAGGGAAACAACCCACGGTTAAAACAGTTTCTCAGCACTCAACAAAGCTCTGACATGTTTGCAGTTACACAACAAAAACAACTGAAGCTCAACACTCTATTTTACAAACAGTCTTCTCGTGCATGTGACAGTTATTTAGTGCTTTGTTTTGCTGCTTATTCAGGTGTCCACAGCACTCTGACATGTGGAGGGCAGGAGCTGGGGATTGAACCAACAACCCTACAATTAGTGGAAAATCCACACTCGAAGACCAAGTGTAAAGTAGGGCTGCAACGATTATTCGACATAATCGATTACGTCGATTATAAAAATTCATCGACGCAGAAATTCAAGAGTCAACGCGTCGTATTATTGTTTTTGTCATTGCTAAAATCAAATAGCAGCCAGGAAAAAGTCATCTGTACTTGTAGTTTCCTACAGGAACTGGTGGGGGCAGTATCGCTCCCACTATTGACATTATTCACAGAAACAGACAGGAAGAAGCAGAAGCACGACAGCGACACGCGGCAGAACCAACCAATAAAGAGGGAAGATGCAAAACAGCACGGCTTTTTGATTTTTACGTTTTTTTCAGAAGGCTAAATAGCACGTTGGTCCTCTCCATGGGAAATGTGAGTACACAAAAACCAAGACGGACAGTCGACCAACACAAAGTATTACACACACTCTGCAGGAAGGAGTCTTCACTGAAGCACTTCCTGTTTAAAATACCACATTAACGGGAAGCATACGATAGTCGGGGATTCTGCTAGCATTTAAGCTAACCCGTCGTCCAGCTTGCGACAAACCACCCTCATGCAAATTTTTATTGTTTGACAGCGCTATTTATTACTGCACCTTAACAAGCATTAGTTATCCAATTATTT
>OOFC01013236.1:0-23660 GCA_900323345.1 Pseudochromis fuscus | reverse complement strand
TACCACTTCTTGTCTCACATTTTACTAACAACCCAGTGGTTGTTAATACCCTTAAAATATGGTTTCAATTCAGGCAACACTTTGGGTTCAAACATTTTCTCAGCCAAAGCCCTCTATGTAACAATCACCTTTTTCACCCAGCTAGTTTGGACTCTGCATTTTCCTTGTGGCAAAGGTTGGGTATTTCTCAATTTAAAGTTATGTTTATTAATGGTTTGTTTGCAAATTTCAGTGATTTGTCACAAAAATTTGATCTCCCTCGATCCAGCCTATCCCATTACTTCCAAATCCGTCATTTCCTCCAACATCACGACTCCGATTTTCAAAATAAATCTTTAGCTCTGGGCCTAGATGACATGCTTGCGATCTCTCTTGTGTGGAAAGGTCTGATTTCCAAGTTATATAACTGTATATCCTCTCTTAAAAACACATTTCTTGCAAAGATCAAGGTGGATTGGGAAAATGAACTGATCATGATGAAGTGTTAATGGAAGAAGACAGCTGGAACTTTGCTCTACAAAGAGTAAATGAAAGTACTTCCTGTGCAAAGCTGAATATCATACAATTCAAAGTTTTGCATCAGGCTCATTTCTCTAAAACAAGACTTTCCAAAATATATCCAGGTATGGACGCTTGCTGTGACAGATGTCATAACACTCCTGCTAATTTAAGTCCCATGTTTTGGTCATGTCCTGCTCTTTCATCTTACTGGGATGTCATCGTCAGCTCTTGATAATGATGTTCGACCAACCACAGCTGCAGCTATATTTGGTATTACAGATAAAGATAATCGCACATTGAGGGGTGGATATAGAGACATTATTGCTTCTATACCAGTGCTTGTCCGCAGAAGAATACTACTGCATTGGAAGTCCCCAAGCCCTCCTAAAGCAGCCCAGTGCCTGAGTGACTGACTACACTTCATTCAATTAGAAAAGATTAAATATTCACTGAGGGCGTTGAGGAACAAATTTCACAGCATCTGGGATCCAGTATTGTTGAATTTAGGTAAACCTGAAACCTTACGGGCTACCTTATAGTGGAGAAAATGTAAGAGTGATTTTATTTTAGTATTATTATTATTATTTGTTTTTCTGTTTTAATATATTATAAAGTAGTGGTTCCCTGTGTTCCAGGGTAGGATGGGTGGTGGGGGGATTATAGTTTTTGTGTTCTAATAAAAATTAAACATTAAAAAAAGTATGCTTTAATACTTGCTTGTCATTGATGGACGTGAAAAAAAATTAAAATAAAACAGAACGTTTCCTCATGTTATGATTAAAACTGACATCAATCATCTCATCAAAATAAATAAATAAATTTAAAAAAAAAAAATAGTCAAATAGTTTTGCTAAGAATCCACAAAACAAACACCTCAGAGGATTCTCCAGATTGCGACTAGTGTGCAGCTAGTTGTCCTGTAGTCAGTGTAGACAGCTGCACGTGTGTTTATTGTAATAAGATGCCCAGTGTGTGTTGCTGGTGTAAGCTCGAGGCAGATACACCATGACCCGGTTGTACTGTCACTGTATCACACGTGATCTGCGGTTTGAATTCCACACATCTTCATCAGAGCACTGACAACATGCTAACAATGTAGGCAGCCAGACCCGAGTTTATGGCAAGCCCCATGTATTACTGCAGAACCTAACTTCAGCATGAGGTCGTTTACAAGAAAGATGGATACTTTATTCAGAAATACATCTGAATCATCTTTGCTGCTGAGAGCAGCTGCTACTGATACAGGAAGTAAATCAGCATTGGCTGTCATATTGTTCACTTGCTGCTGAACACTGTTGTCCAGTCTCAGCAGAGACAGGAAGGAAGGGAGATGTTTCACTGGGTTGGAAAAACGCATGTGGCGACAACAGTCAACAATTAAATCTCAAAAAGAGGCTTTGCAATAAATTCTGACCAACTCCACTGATCGCACAAAGGAAAATAGAAAAAAAAAAAAAAAAACACTATTAACACAGACCTGCTACCTCCTGCAGCTCACACTGGGTACGAGTCCATGGACCACTTGTAATCAGAATAAATGTCTGATCAGAATGAAAATGCTTCATGTAAACACTCCATTCAGAATAAAATCCTCTGATCCAGCACATTCAGACTGGGAATTTCATCCTGAACCAGAGGGGTGGTTTATGTGGATCCTCATTCAGATCCACGTCCAGGAAAACACTTGATCTGATCACCTCTCCCCGTTTGGGGAGTTTGTCTTACTGCGCATGTTTGCCCTGCGTCACATGACATCTTTCTGGTTCCTCATTTCGGGATCATGCAGTACCAAACATGGCTGAAGCAAAACAAATCAAATAATAAAGAAATAAAGAAAGTATGAAGAACAGACACATGTGAGTAAAGCAATCAAATATATTTCTAATATTATACGAGTCATAAATTAGCGATGTGACAGTGTACTCTCACAGTGATTTGTTTACAAATGGAAGGAGAACTTCATCTTCTACTTCTATTGTTGGGAGATTTAACATGTGGGAAGATGTGGCACATGTCAGAAAATCTGTACTCAGATGGGATTGTGTCTTCCAGTGTCCATGTGCACTGAGACTTTTAACCTCTGATCCCAAAGAGTCTAATCTGATGGTGAAAAACTTGCTGATATAAATGCAGCTAGTGGACCTCTGCTTGAGATGTGTGTGTGTGGTGGACCTGCTGGTTCAAAACAAACTGTCTCTGTACTCTAATAATGTGTGTGGGGCTTAATGTGTGGCTTGTGTCACATCTTCAAGTGAGAATGAGGACAAATTTCTCACTTCTCATTGTGGACAGAGTTCTCATTTAACTCGCATTTTCAAATGAATTAAATTGTAATAATAAAAAAGTAATAATTCAGCATCTAGTCATCATTGTGCATTTCCATGGTTTTTAATTCGTAAGACTGAAAATATTATAAACAATATTATATATTATAAAACAACATTATACTAGGAGCAATAATGTTCTGATTAGGCCTAAAAAAGAAATGATTTTATATGAAACCCTCGCTCCCACACTGTCCTAGATCTTGGACAAACGCAGTGTAAAAGATGCTGCTGTCTTGCATGAGCTCTATTCTTGGTGCACAAATCAAGTCATTTCTGAAACATAATAAATAAAAGTAAATGTGTTCATGTGAGAGCCCTAATTGATCTGGATGTTTATTCAAGTGTTTGAAATGCCATCATGTTTGGGGTTTTCTCAGGCTGAGGTTCACAGACAGTTGTGAATATGATGTGTTAAAGGTAACGGAGAAATGTTTGTCCAGCCCTTGTGTTTTCTGGCCTGACTTAAACCGGCCACAGATGTTAATAGAAAGGTTTGTGGCCATCAAATGAGATTGCAGAGTTGAATGAGTACACTGACTCAGTCTAAACAGCTCTTATATAACAGATTACAAGGGCAGGGGTGAGCTTTACACTGCGCTGCATGAGCCAGCCAGAGATGTACGAGGGTGAAAATCCTGCGAGCACTTTCACATTCAGAGTTACAGTGTTATCATGTTTTACATCAGACAGAGCTGCCAGGAAAGGGACTCATCCCCCCAGAAGGTGGGGAAGGTGAAGACGAAGCAGGTCTGAGAGAGGGTGGGGAAAGGGAATGAGTGAAAGTGAAAGCATTTGCTCTCGAGTGACATCAACACCATTGTCAGAGCCAACCTCAGCTTATCACCAGAAACACAACAGGTGACACCCAGCGTGCTGCTAACACCTGCATACGCTCTAAGAACTGAGACTGAGCTCAATCACTTCCATCCTCAGCCAAGACTGAACTGAACTGGGTGTGCTACAAACATGGAAACTAAAAATGTCTGAATGTGTAGCAAAACATGAACTTCTGTTAAATATATCACAGTCAAACTTACATTTTTATAGACCTTCAGCACCACAGGTGATGGGTGAAAGTCCATGTGGTAGTCATCCACCAGCACATGCAGCTTCCTGATCTCCTCCGCCATGGCATTAGACACCTAAACATGAGCACAGAGGAGGGTGAAAACTAATCACCTGTTAAGGGGTTCTCTTCAGAACCACAACTCTTCTTGTGTGATACGTGTTGAACTTGAAAATAATATAATGACTTCAGGAACATAATTAGATCCCACAAATCTATCAGCCAACAAATCACCACAGACTCCAGAGGAAACCTGAGGCCGAGCTGTTCCACTGCTGCAGCAGCTCAGAGCGGGTTCAGTGCTGCAGCAGCTCAGAGCGGGTTCAGTGCTGCAGCAGCTCAGAGCGGGTTCAGTGCTGCAGCAGCTCAGAGTGGGTTCAGTGCTGCAGCAGCAGCTCAGAGCGGGTTCAGTGCTGCAGCAGCTCAGAGCGGGTTCAGTGCTGCAGCAGCTCAGAGCGGGTTCAGTGCTGCAGCAGCTCAGAGCGGGTTCAGTGCTGCAGCAGCTCAGAGCGGGTTCAGTGCTGCAGCAGCTCAGAGCGGGTTCAGTGCAGCAGCAGCTCAGAGCGGGTTCAGTGCAGCAGCAGCTCAGAGCGGGTTCAGTGCTGCAGCAGCTCAGAGCGGGTTCACTGCTGCAGCAGCTCAGAGCGGGTTCACTGCTGCAGCAGCTCAGAGCGGGTTCACTGCTGCAGCAGCTCAGAGCGGGTTCACTGCTGCAGCAGCTCAGAGCGGGTTCACTGCTGCAGCAGCTCAGAGCGGGTTCACTGCTGCAGCAGCTCAGAGCGGGTTCAGTGCTGCAGCAGCTCAGAGCGGGTTCAGTGCTGCAGGTATGTATGATGTTCTGCTGGGGCTCACCTGTCTCTCCACCTCCTCAGTAATCTTCTTAATCTTGGCCTTACAGTCCATGGTCAGCAGGTCCAACTGCTTGTCTATGAACTCCAACCGGTCCTGACGATCCTCTTTGGTCTCAAGGCAGTAGACTCTGAACACACACACAGACACAGACACAGACACAGACACACACACACACACACACACACAAAATTAGGCTGGAGGACAGAAGTCTCTGTAGGGCAGGGGTGGGCAATCCTGGTCCTAAACTCCTACACTCAGTAACACACTCCAGTCCACACAATAAGTAACACAAAGTTATCGGAGGGGATGATTCAATGTGGTTTTCAGTCCGCGGTTCACACATCAGCTTTTCATGCCACACTCACCTCTGCTCTTGTGCAGCAATGTGTACAGAATCCATGATGCGACGCAGGGCTTCAGAGATCTGCTTAGCTCTCACTGTGTGCTGCTCAAACTTGGTCTTCACTGCCGACTGTGAGATACACTCCTAAACACAGCAGCCACATCAGCATATAGTCAAGATGTTCACACATGAACAGAAAAGGAGGGAAGGGCATGAGGGACTGGAATCTTCAATACTCCAAGAGCAGCTGAAACACTATCTAGATTAGGCAGTCACTTTACACAATAAACAACATACAACAGTTACTCAAAGTTTATAACTCAAAGTTATATATTTATTTTAAAAAGGGACCACTGAGATTAAGAGGATAATGTTTTTGCTCTTCAAGTGATCTGAATTCAGGTCAGACAAAGGCCAAGAAGGTTTGGCTCGCAAAAACAATCAAATGTGAAGTGTAATCCTGGAACATGTGCACAAGTGTTTCTACAAAAGAGGTATGTATAATGTCACAGTGGTGAATTAAACCATGGGAATAAGCATAACCCAAAAAACTGCTTTTAGAAATGTGTGAATTCTAATCCTAGTTGTTGCACATGACACTTTTACCTCAAATCGTCTCTCGAAGTTGTGAAACTCAAACATCCTGGCCTGAAATCCTTCTGCAAGAGCCCCACCTGAAACAGGACAACAGTGCAGCTGAAATCTGCTCTGTGACCAGCTACCCTTTGAAACTTTTCAGTAGGTTACAACCTTTTCTGTGAGCAGACAGATCACAGAAAAGGTTCAACACTGTAGAAACTTGAGACACTATGAACTTCATTGGATCAATACATTTCATCTGGTCTTTTCAAGTCTACTGTCTATTGTATCCTATATGAGAACAGAAATAATATCACATACCACTCTGGTGATAGTGACTTACTGTCTCCTCTAGCAATGCAAGATTTGATGCACGTGTCATAATTTAAACTGATATCCACTGAACATCAGAATATTAACAAACCATAACTTTCGCAGAACCTTTCATGGTTTAACATTTCAAAATCACTGCTTCAAACTCAGTTCCTGACGTTTCAGACGACCGTCCCCACCTGCTTCAGGCATTCCTTGAGCTTTCTGCACGCGAGCCTGGAGTACTTCCTTGGCAGAGACGAAGAAGATGCGGTCACTGGCCTGGGCTCGGTCCACCACCCCCAACTCATCCACCAGGAAATTGGTGCAGCGGTCCATATGCTGCCTGCGGACCTGACACAGCAACAACACATTTTCATGAACATGCATTTCATCGGTTCTGCAGACTTCTTCTTCATCAGAAGAGGTCTGCGCACACTATGCGCAGTGCACAGTGGGATCTCCTGCCTTTGTGTTTGGTTGTAAGCCCATGGTGGAAAGAGAAAGCGAGCCACAGTTGGTCCTGAAACAAAACTCCACCTCCATCGTGTGGACTTGGTTTGGCTTTTCCTCGGACAACAAGGCGCAAACCAAAGTGATTTGCAAAGTTTGCAGAGACTCGGTTCGTACGCCGGATGGCAGCAGGATGAACCTATTTAATTACCTGTGGAGACAGCACCCTAAACAATCTGCCAACAGCCAAACCAAACGGAGACCAGACTCACCACAGTCAGAGGCAGCCGCTAACGTCAGGCTTTGATGTTTACATTCAATGCATATGATGATGAAAAATTGCTCTATTTTAATTAAAACCTGTTCATAAAGTTTCTTTGGCTTATTATTATTATTTTTATGGTTTTACATATTTACAAACATTTTAGATGTTTTATATGTTTAACATAGGGAAAGGATGGTTAAAAATGCAAATTACTCTAAAAATATCATTGTAAAAAAACAATTGTGATAAAATCATGATTGTGATTTTATTTTTAGTAAGTTTTTGCCATATCACCCACCCCTACATCTAGGATGATCTGATTGCAGGTGGACAGCCGAGACGCATTTTTGTTTACACCTGTGTTTAACACAGGGGTGCCCAACCCTGGTCCTTGAGAGCCCCTATCCTGCATGTTTTAGATGTGTGGGAAAATGAAATCTCCTTTGTTGTTCTGCGGAATTTTCAAATGACAATAAAAGTATCTTGTATCTTGTCCCTGTCCCAACACCTGATTCAAAAAATGATCGGCATCATCATCAGGCTTCTGCAGAGCTGGATGGAGAGTTGAACATTTGAATCAGGTGTTGGAAGAGGGAAAGATCTAAAACATGAAAGATAGCGGCCCTGGAGGACCAGGATTGCCCACCCCTGGTGTAGAGTTACAGATTCTGCTGAGCCTGAAGGTTGGATACCAGATATTAGTCAGTGAGTGTGGAGACCTGTGAAGCAGAGGGTGATCCTCAGTTCACTTCCAGCAGACCAGACACGATAATACCAGCTAAGCTCTTCACCTGGCTAATCTTAGGTTACTGCAGTCAGCAGTGGTTTAATAGTGAACTACACCTCAGCTTACACACACACACACACGCACACGCAGATATAGCTTACCAGTAACCTGTACTGAACAGTCAGAGAACAAACTCACATTTGTTGCACTTTGCCATCAGTTACTTTAAAACAGCTAATCTCCTCCGGGGGCTAACCTCTCTATCTCATGGGCATAATAAAGGCAACTAGGTTTTTGATGACATGATCTCTGATACGTTATGATCTCGATGATAGTGTCTCATTCAATATAACTTGCTCAGTGGCATTCAAGACTCCCACTGACCACCACGATTTTAACAAGGTTCACAGTCATCAAGGACATTGAAACATCCACCTCAGAGGCAGCTGGAGGAGCTTAGAAAGCCATAAATCAAAACTTGATCTCCACATCCCTGCTCTGGTGTCACAACAACAATCCAGTACTTCATACACATACAAAGGACAGATGTTTCCACAAGTGAAGCTGACTGACCTCCTCCATATATTCAGGTTCAGAGGCCGAGGCATCCCAGCGGTTGTTCAGAATAAAGATGTTGGGACTGGAGAGGCGCTCATTGACCTTGTGAAAGAAGGACTTCTCCTGCAGAAAAACAGAATTGAACTCTGTTTAAAATGAAAGAAGAACCTAAGGTACAACTGAATCTTTAGCATTGCATTGGTGTTACAGCAATAGTCCTGCAGATAATCCCAGTTTGACCCCAATACACAACAGTTCATTCAGTTGTAGAGTTGATGGACAGCTCCTGGATGAAACACAGCAGTCATGTCTCACCGTCTGCATCAGTGTGGACTCAGAGTTTGCCACCAGAACAAACACATCAGCGTCGAGGCAGAACTTGTCGATCCAGCTGTCCAGTTCTGTGGTAACATCGATACCTGGGCTGGACGGGATAACATCAAGGACAATAAGTCACTGCAGTCCTCACTTCTGCCAGCTGCCCAGTAACCATGGCAGCTTGAAAGAGAGAAAACTGAACTGAAATATTCTTCTGACATATTGACTCTTAGTGAATAAGTAATACTGGCTACTACAAACAAAACATAAACAGGTATCATATGTTATGACTGAACAAAATAGTGTAAACTTGTGCCTAACCTGTCCACCAGCACCAGATCATCCCTGAGCAGAGCACACTTGGCTTTAGGCCACATGACACAAACTAGGCTGCCAGCATCCAGGTCCTCATCCTGGTGGAGAGCGTGGGCCAGTTGGTTCACTGTCTGGAATCACAGATAATAACACATCAGCATCTCTAGAGCACACAAAAAGAGAAAATTTGCACACATCAAGGCACTCCACCTCACTCAGTTCTGCTGACCTTTATACTCTTCCTCTCCTCAGAGCCTTCTGTGAGGAGGAAGGCCTCATTACCATCTGTGCCCTCCACCCTCAGGAAGCAGTTGGTGGTGTGTCCTATTCCAGACGGCAGCACCTTATCACACAGCATGGCATTGATCACCGAGCTCTTCCCATTACTGGTCCTATAGAACATGTGGAAAGTTGGTCAGCAATGCTGGAACCCATTCAACATGCAGTCTGTAAGTAAACTTCTATTCATCTGAAGATGACGTTAGAGCTGCAGTTGACTTTTTTAATCAGTGTATGTGACAACCATAAATTTAAATCATTTTCATTCAATACGGACAAATGAAGCACATGCTGGTACCTTCCAAAGAAGACCACCTTCATATGCCTGCGGGCGAGCACTTCTCCAATCCCTGCAACCTTGGCAAGGAAACCCTGGACCTCCTGGACCTGCTCTTCTGTGGTGACCGGGTCCAGCTCTTCATTTTTGTAAGTATCTAACATGTGGAAGTCATCAAACAAGGGTCATTTAAATTTTCCTTGAGTACTGATAGACAGATTCAGTGCTAATGTAAACTACAGTGCAGTATAATCATATTGTGTTTTCACTGGAAAGAACTTGGCGGGCAGGACAGTACCTTCCAGGAAAGAGGCGCTCTCCTTGATGTAAGCCCCCAACTGTTCAAAGATCCCATTGATCTTCTTCTTTGCTGTGACAAAATGCTTCAACGGTGATGCATTCACTTCCGCCATCATTCTCTTTTCCTTCTTGCCGTGAAATGGGTTGGTGTTGGGTCGTGGAAAAACCAGAGACATGGCACTGGACAGGAGAAAATAACACCCTTATAAGCATGTCTGGTGTTGCTGAAGTCGACTTGTAGTGGGCAAAGAGGAGATACAGACTTCCAGAAGAGGTGGTGCATTGTAAATTACATATCTTAACTGCCTCAGGTGATGCACCATGTCAAAATAACTCTCAGTATACTTGGAGGATACTTCTCCTTTCTACATGTCCTGTACCTCCCCATGGAGACTCAGCCCTTCCTCCTGAAGCTGGAAGTCATTAACGTTATCCACTGTAAGGAAGCCTGCCATTCAACTGTCTTCCATACGTTATCAATACTAGACTGTGGACTGTCCCACACTGACTGTTAGCAGAAGATGACCTGTGACCACAGAGACACACTGAGGTCTCATACAGAGGAGACCAGGTTTACATCAACAAGGCAGACTCATCAGATCTGGTCTAAGTTAATAAACCGCCTATCTTTTCAGTAGTAACGTCATCAGCGTCAGGTTGATTTGCTGGAATTTGTGACACCGCCTCCTGAATACTGAGCATACAGTCTGTGGGTGAGAGCCACCACTCAGCTGTGACCTTCGACACAGTTTTAAGGTAACGCTGCAGCCCTGGTCGAAGGTCTCTACGTGTTCTTAACATCTTAATCTTCGAGTAAATATTACACCAATTCAATCCCAAAACACAGTCAGCTGCACACTATATTAAATTAACACGAACTAACACTTACGCTAGCCTCTCTTTGTTAAGATGTCGTCGTTGTAGTTTAACTTTCTATTCCTCACTGAAGTCTCTGATGTCAAACCAGTTTGTATTTCTGTGCCACTGTGGTTCATTTGCTTTAACTTTCTTACTGACATGGAAACGCCTTGAGTGGGGACAAACCCATGCTACAAAACAGGCTAACTAGCTTTCCCTGATTAACGTTAGGCTACGATAACGGCCTGCCGAGTGAGCGTGCCGTGGGTTTGTGACTTACCGTGGATGGAGTCGTTCCTCACAAACAGTCCTCTTGCATCCTGGCTCCTCGGCTTGTCAAATATCTACCGGATTACCAGCTACTGATGTTACTATGCGCCTCAACTAGTGACTCGAGTTTGCTATGCTAGCTAGGAGAAGGGGGCGTCGCTAATTGTTCCAGCGGGCAGCCCCGGCGGTCACGTGAGCAGCCTCGGTTTAATGGGAGTCCAAATAACGTTGTCCAAACGTAGGCTTGTTAGGATATTTTCTGTATCTAAAACATGTATCTATCCACTCTGAGTCTAAGCTGCTAGTTTCATGTCGTCGCCGTGCTCTAAGTAGTGTCGGTATGTCCTGCCACCCACCTTGCAAAAAACTTTATTTACAATACTGTCGCATTGCACGTTTGAGAAGACAACAACCAGACATCCACCAGATTAAAGTGCAGATACAAAACACAACGTACAACATCAAAAATACATTAGTTACGAGCCAAATGTCAAACTACATGAAGGTGATGCATGAAGACGTAATAAGGCGAGCACTGCCACCTGCTGGCTTAGAGAGGTTTTCAATGCGTCATGACGTCAGCCATCTTGTTTTTGTGTTTAGTGGCTGATCGCAAATCAGTTGCATAGCGCCACCAACAGTGTTGGAGTGTTCATTACATACATTTATGAGAAATCGCCATAAGACTACTGAAAATAAAGATAATGTCTTGCTTCGTGTGCTTTTACTGGCATTGCTGTTATTTAGTAGGTTATCACCATAGGCTGTATATAGAAATGGACAAAGCAAGTGTGATGTCACGCAGTGGTTTGTGGATTCATGTTTTGAAGCTAAGAGATCTGCATTTAGTCTGGAGCCAGAAATGAGCACATTTGAATATGAAGGAGTGAGGAGGCGGGTCTGACCGTTGAACCTGAGACCACTGCCCAATGTGTATGTGACCAGGCTTGTTTATCCAGTTAACCACACCCCTAAATATTCATCTTTTTGAAGCCCAATATCTACTTACTTCTACTTTCTTCAGATGGACCATCACATCACTGATAACAATAATTAATTGTGGCTAATGACTTCAGAATGACTTGTGAAAAATGATTATTGAATGAGCAGTTCAGGTCAGGAATGAAAAAGATGATTTTTGAAGTGAAGTCAATTGAAGCCAGAGTTTTTTGGAGCCAGCCTCTAGTGGCCGTCAGGTGTATTGTACCTTTTTGCACCTCTGCATTGGCTTCATTTTTGAGTCCCACTTCCTTCATCCATTTCTATGTGCAGCCCATGGTTATCACACTTTAGCCTAAAGTCTCGTTCTTCCAGATAACTACTGTTGATTTCATAGCTTTACATTGTACTGTATGTAAGCAGGGGGGCACAGCAGTGGTGGTGCTGCCTTTGGTACAGGAGACAAAGGAACAACTGTAAAGTCAGGACTGGTTCATACACAAATGTGGGTTAGGGTTTGATTAATTACAAACCTCTTTCTGATGTGGCAAGTTTCTTGAAATAAAACAATACACACAGTAAATCTAAAGATTTATTTATTTCGTATTACTTTATATTCAGACAATTAGAAAATGATAACTCCTTTTCTTTTTACTGTCTTCTAGTCTAGTAAGTGATAATACAAACACCTAAAGCAAAACTTGTCTAAGTTAAGGTTGGTGAAACCTGCATTGTAGTGGTTCTCAGAGCCAAGCTAAATGCAGGCAACACAACAGTACTGACCAACCATTTAGTGAAATAAAAACCTGGAGTTCTCTGCTCTGCTTCTCTACATTCAGTCTGGAAAGCTTTTACTTGTGTTTAGTCTTGTACAGACACTGTCCCATTCACAGGTCTGTCACATTAATGGTTCAGAGTCCCTGAGACACAGGTTCACTCATACCGGGGTCTGAATGAACCTGCTGATAACGTTCGTGGCAATTTGGTCACACTCAAATTTATTTCATATCATACAACTTATTTAAACTAAATCACTGAACAGGTCATTTGTCACTTCCTTCCCAAATAACCTAGATATACACGGTCTAATCTGGCCCTCCTACTAGCAGGACATCAGTGGGCAGGGTGTTTAACAACAGGGAAAACTAAACTATCCATTAGTGATTTCTGCTCTGCCACTGTTTGGTTAAGTTACCTGATAAAACTGCTCTGCTGGAAGAGAAGTGGTTGTAGTTCACAGAAGACAACTCAGTATCCTCAGCCTACCATTCACGCCATCCTCCTCTCTGAAGTTTATCAGTGACGTCACACCTCTGATCAACATGTCAATATCAAATGTGAACATAAATCCCTTCAAGGGCCTCAGGATTCTCTCAACAACTTCTGGACCATGGAGCAGCACCTGAAACCCTCTGCAGATCAACACCAGCGGACAGCTCCTTAAACCCTCTATAATATGACACTAACTGATGTGTAGAGGCAAGGTATCTGCTTCTCTCAAGCACTTAGGTTCCTCACACTACTGTTGTTTCATTTATGCTGACATAAATGAAACACCCATCTGACAGTGGGTGCTGGTATTTGCAGTTAGGGGAGGGATGGGGAAGGCAGTCAAATGCAGCAGGAGGATATGAAGCAGGTTTTTTCCCCTTTTCTTCCAGTGTTGACAAATAATTTCTTCCAAAAGATCAAGAAAGTATCTATCTCCCTATCTATCTGGAAACATTCTGTTACACAGACTAGTTTGTCTGAAGCAGACGGAGACCTTAAATGTTTGAGGTTTGGTTTAGTGGTTTGTTACATCCCGTCAAAAAGTAATAAACCCTCACTGTGCAGAATCTAGGACGTCTTGATAAATCTGCATCCCTCAGAGTAGGAGCATCAATTTGGACCAGTTAGTGATGATGGCGCTTTCAGGTGAGTCTCCACAGAACCAACATGTTGTCTGTACAATCCAATGAGCAACTGTGGAATTAGACTGAGGCCAGATTCCTAAACAGAAGAAACAATCCAGACTGAACAGGCAGAGGTGCAGTACTGCAACAGAACAGACAGGCAACGTGGTGTTTATCTGCATTAGACATCATTCTGCTGTGAGCTAACCTCAGTAAAAAACACTATGAAGCTACAAAGTACATGTGCTTGTTCTGACAAAAATAAAACTCTACACAGACATTTTCTCTGCAGTTAGACAGACAGTCTCCTGTCTCTTCTGAGGTAGTAAATAAGTAGAAATATAATTAAAGGCGAGTATAGAGAACACCTCTGGAATACACCACTAGAACTTGAGCGGGTATTCAGTCCTTCAAAGTTGAATTTTGAACATATTTATATGTTCAGTGGTAAAAACTGCCTAACTGTTACAGGTTAAAACTACTTCTAATGATTCTTGCAGAAAGATACGTGACAAGGTAGAGGTAGAAAGTTTGAATTAGGTCAATGTCTGCCACTAGATAGAGTTTGATAAAATCTACCTTTACAATTTCAATCTAATGGCACAAGTAAGAGCCAAAATGACTAGAAGCAAAAACAAATAAAAAGAGAAACCCACAGTTCTGTGTGTTTGAGGTACAGATCAAATCCACCTTTTTTCTTTTTTTTTTTTTTTTTTTTAAAGAAATGTCATAAGTGCTTAAACCCAGTCAAGAGATTAGACACTCTTAGAGAGGCACAACAGTAGCATTTTAAGACGTTGGTGCAACACTTTGAAGCTTGTTACAATGCTGATGAGAGAGTCCTTCAACATAGAGTCCATGGAATTAAGGCAGAAGAGAGCGTCATGTGACCATCTCCCTCTCTAGATATCTTCTTTCAAATATCACATCAACACCCAGTTAGAGGGCTACACTATCTCCACTACTCTTGAACAATTTCCTGAGTGGAGTGTCCATTATGGGAAGGCTGCAGGTTCAAATCCATAGTTCTCGCCAAGCTGCAGTGCGACACTGTTAAAGGAACTTTGAATCTATACCGACCAACCGGTCCTCAGCTGCTTCCCTGAGCCTTAGCAGCAAAAATGAGGCCAGGATGGGGGGGGGTCCTAATTACATCAGAAACACTTGGGATCCAACACCACAGCCTTGGAAGAATGGGTGTCAATAAAAGTAATGACACAGTAAAAAAGGTAGGGAATAAGTACAAGTGCTCTGGAAAAACCTAACAATTTATGCTGTGTTCGATTTAAAACCAAGTCCAAGATTCACAGCGAGCTGGTCACAGGCTGTCTGATCCAGTGGGCCAGTTTGGAAAAGAAAAAATAGGCAAGAGTGAAAGATGTGAAACTTGTTTTTGCTTAAATTACAGAGGTGTTCCAACATGCCCCGGGGCAAACAAAGAATACTGCATCCAGTCTGTGAAGATAAGAGCCTTTGTCACGGACCTCCCTGGACTATGTCTGCTGAGCTGCAGCAGAGGGACAATTACCAGCTGAAGACATTTCATTACAAACAGACCAACTGAGGCTGACGAGGCTGCTGAAGCCTCATTAACTTCCCCTAAACAGACTTAAATAAAAAGGGTAACTTAGGATTCAGGAAGATTTTTTACTAAATATTTTTCTCAGATCATGTGAGGATTGGGAAAACTCAGGAGCACATGCAAAAGCTAAGTTTATTTTTTTTATTTTATTTTTTTTACATAGTCATCAAGCCCTGATGCACGACTGTCGTCTGTTGTAATTCTTGATGGCTATATTTGTAATACTCAGTCAATCAGCAGGTCGTACATATGTAAAGTTCTCCTAGTTATTAATGTGACCTGGCTCACCACCAGGTGCCCTCATTATTTTTATCATCTATCATTTATCATGTCATTTTCCCATGACACATTTTGTGCACGTGTGTGCTGGATGTCAGGGTTCATTTCAATTATTTCAATGAAAATAACATGTGTTTTACAGACTTTTAAGGGATAGGAAGCAATCCAGAGATTGGTGACCTGGTTAGCACTGTGTTAGCAATGGTGCCTTTCACTGTTTGACCCGAGTCTGAAACAGGAGGATTTAAGGGTCACACAACACAGAGCTGCTACACTGAATGGAGTTTGTAAAAACCTCTGTCTTCCTGTTTGTGTCCAATATTCTGGCCTCAAGGACAGAACATGAAAAGGGTTTTAAAAAGTTTTACCCACAGAAAAAGAGTGGGGCAGCAGCTTTCAGCCTGATGGGATTTGGCCTGATGACTTCAACCATGAATATGAAAGGTAAGTGCATTTTAATCTAATTGTCTACATAATATGGCCCAAAAGGAAAAAGTAAGTAACTATGTATTGTTTGTGTCACCATGCTGATCTGAGCTCAGACAGCAGCATGTAACAGTCCCTCATCTTCCTCTGTGGAGTTCTGGATTGAGGAGCTTCTCTGTTGAATGTGTCCAACATTGATGTCACAGTTGTGGACTCAATCATACTCCAATGCTTTTGCAGTTCAATGCCAGTAACACTGTGACATTTTTGATTTACTAGTTGTCACTACTAGAATACACATGTGGGTTTACAGGATCCCACAAATGTAAAAAGTGCAGTCTAGATTCACAGTTATCATGAATTAACTGTTGACTGCTCCAGCAGACACTTAAAAACAGCCTCCAAAAAATGGCTGATCCTCAACTCCACAGAAAGGGTTTCAGTTTACAACACTTTAAATATGGTTCATGGCATAATTTGGTTATTTTAGATTTCTATCTGCTTGGCCACATCAGTCAGTGAAACATATGGGAAGCTGTTTTTAGTGAGCTTTGACCCAAACGTGATACTCAGACAGTGCTGCTGAGCTGGACTCTTCAGTCTGTTTGTAACGGGGGACAGATCCCTCTCTAAGGCTGTTAATGCTCTAATATTTTAAAATGAAAAGAAATCTCAAGTCAGCTTCAGTAAGGTAAGTCACCTGTTCTAGGTTATGACAGGATATGCCTTTTTGCATGCTAACCTTTCAGCATTATGCAGCACCTATGTGTTAAGTGCATCCACTGCTGTTCAAAGGTTTGCAAAAGGACATAGACCTCTATTTTGGTTGTAGTGAGATTATCTACATTTCCTCACACATTCAAGCTTACTTTTTAAATAATGAGGTAATACTGATGAGGTGATTTGTTGTGTTCCACAATAACAACTAAGATTAGCATCATTAGCGATAACAGGCTAAAGTTAAACATTTGTTTTACAACAAAGATGCCACTCTCATGTTTTACTCTTTTCATGAAAAATCCACGAGTGCATATGAAGGCAATGTTTGTGGGGACAGAGCTGCTTACTGCTGAAAGGCCTGGTAGTAGTGAGGTAGGGAGCTGGAAGTGCTCATAGCAGGACTGCTGTATGCTTGAGGTAGCTGGCTGTGGTTGTGGGCTCCATGGGCCTGTGGTACATGAGCCTGTGGAGGCTGGAAGAAGGTGAAAGGCCCTGGAGCCTGGGAGGACAGCCCAGTGGAGGAGGATGGAGAGGAAGTGGTGGTGGTGGCGGCAGGTGGATAGCTCATCACCAATCCTCCCATCCCCATGTGAGGGCTGTAAGGCGGCAGGCTGAAAGGCAAGAAGCTGAGCAGAGGCCCAATGTCCATGTTTGTGGTGCAGGACAGCTCTGTTGACGAGACAGCGGGGCTCCTGGAGAGCAGGTGGGGGTCACCACCAGTACTCACCCCTTCACCCAGAACCTCCCTTTGAGGAGAGGCAGAAGTAGAGGTAGAGGAGTTGACTGCACTCAGGTGAGGCGGGGGGGCACTCTGCAGGTCCAGCAGAAAACTGTCCACGTCGGTGCGAGGATATGAGGTAGATCCATGCTGGTACCGGGACATGTTGCTGTAGGGCTGCTGCTGTGGAGCTGCTGGGGGCTGTAGGTGATGGTGGTGAGGATGAGAAGACTGGGGGGACATGTGGCGACCCATGCCTGAAGACAAAGACCCCTGCATGAGGCCATGAGGGTGGCCCATCCCAGGGACAGGATTGGCCATGGGGTACGAGGTGTACATGTCCCGAGAGAACGTCTCCATGGGCTCCTTGGAGATGGATCCCATGTCTGAGGTCACAGGGCTGGCCTCCTCTTTAACTGGGCACTGCGAGGCAGGGGTCGGGGTAGCCACAGGAGTGCTGGGAGCACAGGGTGGCATCAAACCGGACTCCTGAGCATGGCTCTTCTTCAAGTGGCGAGTCAGGTGGTCTCTGCGGCCAAAGCGTTGTGCACAGCGTGGGCACAGGAAGTCACGGCGCCCAGTGTGCACCACAGCATGACGTCGTACATCCTTACGAGTGTAAAAACGGCGGTCGCAACGCTCACACGAGTACTTCCTCTCTCTTACTGGCACAGAAACATTAGTGTTGCCCTCTGATGGTGGAGGCCTGTCAATATGGCCGCCCAGGTGCTCCAGCAGGGAAGGGGCCCCCTCTGGGCAGGGCAAGCCCACTGCAGCACTGTGGGCTGCCACCAGGTGGCGTCTGTAACCAAGCTGGGTGTTGTACTGCTTCCCACACTCCTGGCAGTGGAAGAGCTGCCTGCTGGCCGGGAGGCTCTCCTGTAGCTGGCTCTTCAGATGGTCCTGCTGGTGGAACATGGTCTAACAGAAGGAACAACGTTGGCTCTGCTGTTGCACAGGGACTCTGGCCAAGAGCCTGAGCAGACATACACAAGACTCATGAGGAGAGTTGACCATCAACCTACAGACCCTTGTCGTTTTGTTAATTTAGAGTGCAGAATTGATGCTAAGTGCCGTTTGTTGACTGTTTGATGGTCTCTTGCAGCAATGACTAGTGGTCTGTCCTGCCTTACTGGGGCAAGCCTGTGTCCAGCACTTGGTTTCTGTGACAGCAGCTGCCATAGCAACCCCCAAAGGGCTGCTGTGATGAGGAGCTTTGGAAGCTCTGACTGGGTCTGTGTGTTTCCTGAGAAGAGCTCTTGTGTTGGCCTGCAGTCTATTTTAGTATTCAGCAGCCCCGAACGCCAGAGTCACAGCAGCTGAATCACAGCTCAACATCTTCACATACCTGCAACAACAAACAAGAGGTCACATAAACCATGTGGTAAGAACAGCTGGGTGACACTTTAAATAACTATAAACTATATAATTGTAAAAGCCACTTTACTCCATGTAACAAACATTCAATTTCTTTCCATCTTGTCATATTATTAAATTTCAGTTGAAATCCAGTTCAACGTGGCTAAATAACAACTTACTGCGTTTCATGAGTTACAATACACTTTAAATCAGTCTCTGTAGTATAGGCAACTGCACTCAGCTTTTTTTAAAATATTACTAACATCTACAGCAGTGTTTAATTTTTGGTGTAATCTCAGAGGAACCCGGCGTGATATTTGGGGAGTAACGGTAAACATGCTTTATTTCTAAAATGATGAACGGTCAGCCATCCAGATGCTGCATACTGTCAATAAGAAAAAAACAGCAGCATACTCATGTTTAAAACAAAGGAAATCAAAACTGTTCTTTATGAGAAATGCAGGATATTCACATTTCAATGAAGCCCTCAGTGCTATTTTAGTTTTGGAAAAGCACAAAGTAAGGTTCCCTTTGTCACCTTTTGTCAGCACTATGGACAGAGGACAAAGAGAGTGGGACTTTCTGTGGCCTCCACATGTGACCAGTCCACTGACCTGTACAGAGTCAGCAAACAATCTGCAGCTTCTGACTGTGCAGGAGGGCTGATGGAAACACATGTACAGCATGCTGACCCTGCTAGCATACTACAGCTGTTAGACACAGCCAAAACATTCAGGTGGGACTCACACTGTAGGTTTGTTCCAGGAGCGTGAGTCCATCTACACAAACAGCCCTCTGACACCAAGTGTTTCACAGGGCGTACAAAACCAGAGGAGCGACCTGTCACGTACCAAATACTTTGGGAAAGTACATGTAGTGTTACACCCCTAACAGATATATCTTATTATTATAATTAGCAGTTCAAACGTACAAGCCAGTGCATATAATTATTCATTTTATTCTGTGATAGTGGCATCACTGTCCAGAGAACAATGAAGGATTCATGAGGGACAAGATGAAAGTAGCTAGGTTGTAAAATATGAAAACATTGTTTCTTTCATGTCCACCTGGGTAGTATAACAGTTTGCTAATGCAGATTTGTCACCATGCAAAAATGTTGCTTTATTAAATCTTCTGAGATAACATCTCCCTACAACTGTGCTTCTTTTGACTACTACAAGTATTACATTAAAGTTTTATATTAATGAGCAGGAGTCCTTTGGATTTAAAAGATCTCCGTAATAAAGTAAGGAAGCACCTGGAATCAATGAGTATTTAAATGACTGGAGTCAACAGAAGAAAATCCTATGGAGGTTAGACGCATG
This sequence comes from Pseudochromis fuscus, assembly GCA_900323345.1. Taxonomy (NCBI): domain Eukaryota; kingdom Metazoa; phylum Chordata; class Actinopteri; family Pseudochromidae; genus Pseudochromis; species Pseudochromis fuscus. The sequence goes on along the minus strand of OOFC01013236.1, from coordinate 3,817 downwards.
TTCATTCACAACGTGGAGTGGGTTTGTTGTTCTGTTACCTGTAGTTATAACAGAAAAAAAAGGAGGACTAATTTCCAAACAGCTAGTCATTGAAGTTTTTACCAAATAGTACTAAAATGGTGCATTTATACAATGTGTTTATCTTCCACTATTTTGAATTTACTGACAAATTGTAATCAACAAAAATGTTTGTAATAGCATCAAGGTAAAGACAAAACAAGACCGAGGTGGACTGAGGAGGACACCTGCAGTGAGCTGTGTCTGCCCTCTCTTGTAATTCCCCTTCAAAACCACCAAGTATCTGGGAAAGGAGGCTGACCAATAAGGGATTTATGAAAACAACAAAGTTAATGTTAGATGGAGAAAAAAAATAATGTACCCACCACTGATATGGTGGTCAACGGAGAACGTTTGAGCTACAAAGGAAATAGACCTTTTCTGCGTGGACTGTGCACTAATAGGACTCTGCAAAGGTCTTCAGGAGGCAGCTTCATATAACACATAACTAGAATTATTATTATTTTATCATTATTATACATTACAGGCAGCTACAGAGTAATCTTTGGAAAAGAAGTTCTCTGTACTGTCCTATCAGCTCCTTCTAGACATCTGTCTGAGAGAGGAAGAGACTGATTTACAATGGGCATTTTTAAAATGGCTGTATAAGTAATCCTAACTGATCATATAATTTATATCATGTATAATTAACTCATTAAGCTGTTAAAAAACACTGCAGTGGAATAAGAAGCCATCAAAAATGTCTTCATATTAGAAAACATTTGCCAAAATCAATACGACTGTGAAAGGCTGATTTCAGCAGATTGAACCAGTCAGAGGTTCATTGAGTACATTTCTGAATTAATGACTGATGTCTGCAAGGAGAAGGCAAAGTATTTGGTAATACTTTATACCCCACATTCAGCCAGGACGAGCTGGTCCACACACACTGTACACAGCTCCACCCAACTCCGTTCAGGGCAAAGAAAAGAAGTACTTATAGACTTTGTTTCATCCCCAGAGTTTTGAAGACCCAACCCTCCTGTTACCCCCCCATACATCCAAAGTACCTATTAACGATCAACATTAAATGTCACTGATTGTCCTAACATGTTCTATTTTTTAAAAAGGATCGCAATTATTTCTAACTATTGTTTTGCATTGCTAGTATCACAGGTTCTACAAAGTGTGTGGACAGGATGCTGAAAACATGCCTTCATGTTATTAGAGGTGGATGAAGAGAAGCATGGTGTGCTATGTGTATGTATGAGTAGTGAGTATGTGGTGAGTAATGTAGTCTTATTAACTTAACTTATTAACCAAGTCTTGGACTGTTTTGACCCCCTTCCACATTGTTATTTATCTATTTAATGTTTTTGCAATGCTGGTGTGGCAGTTTCCCTCCATCCAAAACAAATGATTAGTAAAGTAATCTTGATGCTAATTTTATGTTCACCCAAAAGAGAATAGATGAGGATATGGAGGAATTTCCCTGTTACTAGTGTGGCAGCAGGCAGACGTGAACACCGCTGAGGATTACCAGCACATTTAACAAGCGGTGGTGGGTAATAAATCAGACTTCCAGTGGAAACAATGTAACACTCTTTACAGAACCATGTTTTATCTTCAATAACCTCTTTACATAGTTATTCTTATTAGACTATCTATTTAGATATTCATGGAAGTCTCCTGCTATACCGTCACGCACATTTACCACCAGTGGATTACCATTCTACAAGTGGTCCACGCAGTGGAAACCCTGACCCACTGACTTGATGAAGAGTGAGGTGATGGGAACTTGTACTGCCATCTTGTGGGTCCTCGGCATGGAGTTTTCGTAAAAACGAATCCCCACTTTTTCCAGTTATAGCCTGTCCGGTGTGGTCCCCCCCACTGCGACTAGATTTATCTCACACGACCAGGTGAAGTGGTGATGATCGATGGGAGCGTGGACGAAATGACGATGTATGAACTGGCAGAGACTGGTGAGACTGGTGAGACGGTCATTACCAGACCGGGGCTAAATTTGACTGCTAGCCTGCTGGCTTCACTAAATTCGGCGACGAGGGGATTTTAGTTTTTAGAACCCGGGAGGTCTACGTGGTTTCTTTTACTCCGGTGGTAATAAGTAAACCCCAAAGACTCGTGTCCGTGCGGCTGTGGCCGGAGTTACAGAGGTAAGCGGGCCAACATGCGGGTTAAAAAACAAAAGATGAGCGGTTCACTAAGTTGTGCCGGAGTTTGTCTTGCGGGAGCTAACTCCTCCGTTTCAACGCGGGGTGAGACTCCACCTTCGGTCCGCAGACAAGGACACGGTGGAACTTACCGACTGTGTCTCGGTCCAACTCTCCGCCCGGCCTCCGCTCCGTCTCCGCGTCGACATTTTGGAAGAAGTTTAAAGATGTTTACCGGAGTTCGGGCCTGGACTGCTGGGCGCCGCGCTGGAAGCCATGCATTCTGGGAGAGTGACGTCACACCCCGGGCTCAGAGGAACTCCAGCAGGAGGCAGATCACACACGTACATGTTGTGTGTGTTGTTCAGACCAGTATCACCACACTGCAGCTTGTGGGGACGGTGTTCAGGGACCTCTTTTTGTCCCCACACAAAGTGTAGTCCAATATGTAACAGTGTGCAATAGGCCTGACTTGTAAGGACTCAAAAAGGCTTTATATACTACTTTTTTAACACCTTTATTACAATTTATAATTTTTTCAGCACGTTTTATTAGATTATGGGACACCCAAATTTCTCTTTTCCTCTTTTGTTTGGCGACTGTATTTGCAGTAGCTTCCATTGTTCTGGTTCTACTCTATTTACTGTATCATTTGTTCGTTTTTATGTTTGCCATAACATCAATGACTTGTTTCTGTGCCTTCATTTGAATGTTTTATTGTCCTCTGCTATGTAAAACACTTTGAAATTATCATTTTGAAAAGTGCTTTATAAATAAAATTATTCTTATTAGAGTATCTATCGAGCTATCTATCTATCTAGCTCTCTGTCTCTCTGTCAATCCAATATGTATTCTCACACATTAAAACAAAAATGGATACCAATATAAGACAATGCTGAAACATTTCTATGCTCTGTGAGGTGATACAATCAATCCACTGTCAAGTCCCCTGTATGCAGTACTGTGTGACTCTGACCTGCTCCTGTCACAGTTGTTCCACAATGATAAAACTCTGATGGTCTTTTCACACACAATCTATTACAAATGCCCCTCCTTCAGACGTTTTCTTATCACCTCATCTGAGTTCTTCTGCTGCAGGTCATTGTTCTGCAGCAAAGAGCATGTCCCCTTCCACCTTAAATCTAGTCAGAGAAATATATAAACAAATCCTCCTCAGGGGAGCTTAGACTGCATGCATATTTATGTCAGAAGAGAAACACATGTATAATTTAAGCCATTATTTGATGAGTAGGAACTTAAAACCAAGTGTACGGGGGTGCAATATATCCTTATTTCAAAATTGTATAAAGAATTTGATATGTTTTGTGATTTTATCTGCAATAGTAAGAATGATGGATTCAGTGTCTTTAAACATTAGTGTCTTTAAACATTAGAGAGATTCTGCAGCATTCAGACACATGAATGCTCTATGTAAATGTACGATGTAAGTACACACATGCTTCCCTCAAATGTGAAACTTTGACTTAGATTTTGAGATATTACAATGAAGTTATGTTCTGCCTCTGCTGTCAGAGTACTGCATCTTCAGATAAACCGTGTTTTTTTATGCAAGTAGCTATCTAAAATGAATTGCTAAGCGATCACAAAGGACAATTATGTTGAAAGCATAAAACATGTTTCTGTAG
>OOFC01013235.1:0-22746 GCA_900323345.1 Pseudochromis fuscus | reverse complement strand
AAAAAAAAAAAAAAAAAAAGAAAGATGACTCGGAAGAAAGATGAGCCGTCATCGAAACACATTTGTGTCAGGCCGTGTACGATGTGTTGCAGTAATCTATGGGAGCACTTATGTCTGTGACATGAAGGGGCATTCATCACATTCCTCCTCAGTCTGTGGCAGCACAACGCTGGCAGAAGAATTTCAATGCGACACTTGGGCGATACATCACGGTGGACGTCCCTCGGTGGCACCGGCGAGGCACTTTCAACACATCCGCCTGGTGTTTTGAGGATCCTCAGTGTTGGCATTAGGATGCACCAGCGCTGCCCTCTCATATGTTTCAACATGTCAACAAAGATTTGGATTTTCAAAAAAAAAAAAGTGTCTAGGCAGGGAAAACAACCTCTAAACCTCTCAAATGAAAGGTGTTCATTATGCCGTGTTGGTTAACCCCAAGAAGAGAGCAGGCACAGGTCAGAGACTGTAAACATCTGTGTTGAAATGTCTAGACAACAGAATAGTAAAGTGGTGGCGGTGGGCCAGGTAAACATTAACTGGAGCTCCAACACACAACCTCTTTTTTGTGTTGGCCAAAGACTGGAATAGTACTTATCTCTGGAAATGGCACAATATCATTTTCCACCGTCCTGGGGGTTTTATTACAGCTCTGAGGCTCCAGCTTTCTAATTAAAATGAAGTACCTTCACCTACTGTTTTTTTTCTCTGAACCAGAATCTCCTTGTCTCTTTGTCTTCTTCTGTGGTGCCTGGATTCTCTCCATTAGTCAACATAAACCTGTCAATAGTTTTATTTTCTCTGGGAGCAACATGTGATGTATATAAATAGTCTTTGTTATCAAGCCAAGAGAGCATAAATAAGGTGTCATAGATGGGCTCTGGACTGAATTCCTATAATGAAGCTATTTATTCTGAATGCCTGTTTTTTTATTATTGGAAACAACTGATTGCGAGTAATTAATCGAAGAATCATCAGGGGACTGGTCCAAGAGCAACTGTTGAATCTCACATATAATGACGTTTTTTTAACAGGGTAAGTTTACACTGCCAGGTTTGAACAGAGTATGGTTATTCTAGGATTTCAGAGTTTCCTGAAGAATAAATCCACAGTGTTTTCTGTGCAGACATGGTTTTGCGACTTCATTGAGTCACTTCTACCATTCGGTGATACACTGATGAAGCCAATAATGTAATAACAGCCAATAACGTAATAAATTTACCTTTTTTTGAAATGTGATAGGTCAATAACGTAATAACTGGCCAATACCATAATAAAAGTCCTGAACCGATAACGTAATAACTGTTGGCCAATAACGTAATGATTGATGACGTTATTGGCTCAGTTATTTGCAAAGTTTTTTTTCTTTTACCAGGCCAATAAAGTAATAACCAGCCAATAACGTAATAACTTTTGGCCAATAACGTAATAATTTATTACGTTATTGGCCTGGTAAAAACAAAAAAAAAACTTAGCAAATAACTGAGCTAATAACGTAATCAATCATTACGTTATTGGCCAACAGTTATCGGTTCAGGACTTTTATTACGTTATCAGCTGTTATTACATTATTGGCTTCAACACACAGTAAAAAAAAAAAAACTCCCAGAGGAAACATTCAGCCACTGAAATGAGTTCACCTTTGTATTCTGCATCACTTTTGTGTCAAATCTACAAGCCAGAGCTTTTTGGAGCCTACATCTAGTGGCCATCAGCGGTATTGCACCACTAGTTTCCACTGCAAGTTCCACAAGTGGTTGAAGTTATTGCATGGTTTAATAGAAAGTATGAACCTTTCATCAAAAACCAATCCCATAAAGCTCTTGGGTCGAGATTGTTTTATTAGGAAGTCTTACTTTCCATTTTCCCATGTGAGTGCAGCTCCCAAAAGTTTCTCCTGACAGTGCAAAAATAAAAAACTTATTGTAGGAAGAAACACTTCCAGAAAAAGTTCAGTTAATAATCTGAGAAATGTGCTCACTGAGTCAGAGGGAGAAAAAGCCAGAAACAGAGAGAAACATGTTTATGTGAAGGAGTGGTGTTCACAATATCATTGATTTAAACGCTGCTGCAGTCCTGCTGTTAAAAGCCTCCAGGCTCAATCTTACCGCCGTGTGAGATAAAGAAGAAAAAAAAGTACATGCTATGAATCTGTGCCATCTCCAACTTCATGAAAAATCCCAAACAGTACAGAAGCAGTAAATGAGCAATTACCCAACAGCCTTGTTTAGACAAGCCCGGCATATGGCTGATATTAAATTTATTAAGCCATTTGAGAATTAAACTGTCAAGAGTTTAAAAATCAAATTATCCACAGTGACAAAAAAATTACCCCAGTAAAGATTGTGAGAGATAATGGTGTGCGAGACAAACGCTCGGCAGGGACCAGACAACGCGACAGCCGTTATTATACATCTTTAACGTGATCCAGATCTTGTGGTCTGATGAAAATTTAAAATGATCTCACCTGTGTTTGTTTACACTTATCACTAATGGGAGTTTAACAAAATGCAATCTCTCCCTGAAGGAAGAACCTGCTGCAAAAGAAAAAAAACACCCACAACAAGCCGTCTGGGATGCAGCTGTTTTCTTCATTGGATTTGTTTGTTGTTGCTGTAACGCTGATGAGATCAGTGCCTGGATTACACCTGCCTGACAGCTCTGTGCCACAAATCTGCTGAGGCGCTCTCTGTGGAGCGACCGGGATCGGGTCAGGGTGTAATCTGTGAAATACAAACTGAATTTGCGATTCATCACACATCTGTGTGTTTAGCCTGTGGAGCATAATGAAACTCTGACCTCTGATATTGGTTTATTATGATCCTGTCCATCTCCCGCTGATTAGCATAACATCATTTGATGCTTTTTCCCGCGCAGGCTTCTCTCGCAACAAATTACTCTGTCAGACTTCTGAACAATACAGTGAATTTACCGGGACTGACTCAGAGGAATGTATTTCTATGATTATATGTGCAGGGGACACAAAGTGATGAGGAGTGGGGGGGTGACAGGAAAGGCTGCTTCCTGACCAGACAGTGTGGATGTGGAACACGCTCCGAGGCACATCCCTGCCTCTCCGCACGCCGCCAATTATCTCCCATCGGGTACAAAGCAGCCCTGCTATGACCAGCATTTCCTGCTTCCTCTCCACGCCGCACAGCCAGGTACATGTACGAGGCAGTTACATGACTTCCCACTGTAACCCAGCTGGAGAGCAGAGAGCGGAGAGGGAGCATCTCACTGGGTTGTAGCCTCCAGATTAAGAGGGCAGGAAGCATTGTTAAAGAACAAAGCTGCTCTGTCTTCTTGGAGATACAGGCTCAGGAACAGGGTGGGACCGGCTGTGTGGAAAACTCGCCATACAGTCAGAAAACTAGCCAGTATTTCTAAACAAACAGGTTTGTTGTATTTTTTGCTATATCATGTAAACAATTATTTCAAAAATACAGCATCCACCACTTCTCCGTGTTGACAGCTGATTTGAAACTAAAACTTCTGATCTTTACATGTTCTTGACAGAAAATAATGGCTGTTGTCAGTGGCTGTCGTACTCAGTCCAGAGTGAAGTGTGAAGTGTTTTGAGTTAGTGCAACTGCACATGAAGTCAGTGGAAGGATGTAGGTGGATGTGACGTTCCCTCGAGGTGCAAACTGAGGCGAAGAAGTGACAGAGAAAAAGTTTCAACTTGAGTTTTACTTTTGTAACCGCAGTTCAAAAAGAAACAAAAAGGGGCGAAGGGGAAGCTGAAGGAAAATAGAGATGTCAAGTGAAAAAGGATCTTCAGGACTGTTTTAAAAGTAAGAAAACATTATTAAAAATTGCATTAATATGTGAAACAACGCAACAGGAGTTCGACCTTGCCTTCGTCAACATGATGTCATGTGGCTCAGTTTATATGTTTAGATAAGGGTAGTTGTTTTTAGCAGTGTTTCAATGAACACTTGGACTAAAGTGGGTGAGGGGTTGCAACAAGTTGTAATACAACAAAACACAGAGGACTGAACTGTAATAGCATAGTAATATAGTTGGTAATAGTAATAATATTTATCGTATTTTCCAGAGTATTGAGCACACCTGTCTATAAACCGCTTTTGAATTTATTCGAACAGTTTCATGTGGTCCACTCTGACCGGGTCTGATGTGACGACGCTAAATGTATGGACGGCACGGAGCTTGCTAGCTTGTAAAAAGCCAACGAGCTTCATGCCACCGATACATGAGCCACACCGGTGTTTAAGCCGCAGGGTTCAAAGCGTCGGAAAAAAGTAGAGGCTTATAGTCCGGAAAATACGGTAATTGTTTGTAGATGCAGATGTATAGTACAGATAAAAATGCTGAAAATTGACATTGGACAAGAATATTGATTAATATGAGTATTCAGTTCGTACATGTACAGAGGGGTGCGGGACGGTGGTGCAGTGGTTTGCACTTGTACCTCACAGCAAGAAGGTGAATTGATTAGTCTAAACTGACCATAGGTGTGAATGGTTGCTTGTCTTTGTGTGAGCCCTGCGATAGGCTGGCAACCTGTCAAGAGTATACCCTGCCTCTTGTCCATTGACAGCTGGGATAGGCTCCAGCAGACCCCTGACTGACTGACTGACATGTACGGAGTCGCTCAAGGGACATGACGGAGAAAAAAAGAAGTGTTCACGAGATAATTATCTGGTGCGCACCAGATAGTATTTCCAGTATACAGAAGAGTATGCATATTTTGTTTAATTCTTCAGTTTATGAATTAGCTTGAAAATGATGGAACACCACCATCCACAGGCGTTATACCACTTTAACGTGGACTGGGAAACTCAGCCTCTTCTGTAAATGTTATCTGGTGCACACTAGATACCAGCACTTTTTTTTTTTCCATCAAAATTTGTCCCTTTAGTGTACATGTGTTGCAGAGTTGGTAAATAACAATGTTCAACATAAACTGCAATACTGAAGATGTGGAATAGCAAGTGGAAAGTAGTTTTAACACTTTTTTTCAAGACAGATGTAAAGTAGGAAAACTTCTAAAAATCTCACCAAGGTATTTTCCACCTGTACTGCTGCTATACACTGAACACTGTTGCCCTCTGGTGGTGAAATACCAATATTTAAACATTCCCTCATGTTAAGTAGGGTCTTCCTGGATTATTGGGATTAGACAGGATCCCATCCTCTGATCTTGTCCAAAAGTCTGTCGCCTGTTTCTTGGATAACACAAAAGGAATATGTGAGATTTAGTTTTTTCATGAAGTTGCAAACAAACAAACAAACACACAGACAAACCAATGTGGGTGAAACCATAGCTTACTTGGTAGAGGTAAAAATCTCTCACATGAGGTCAGCACTTTGTAAAACAACTGGAGTGTGTTGCTTTATTTACTGCAGTGAAACTTCACATATTCAGTCTCAACACACTTTCAGAAACAGACTGTAGGAAGGTTAAGATTACAAACGTTTTCCACACCCATGACCACTGTTTATCTATTTATTTACTTGCATCCAACTGTCTTTCTAGGTTTCCTTTAAAGCATTACCATGATTACTTCCCAACTACTTTAACTAAAGGTTTTAACTCTGCAGCAAATGTTCGTATGAATCATTTCTGTAGCAGACGTGTACTTTTACATTGGCACTCCGACAGTATGCTAATGACAGGGACACCTGGTGCATAATTTAAAGTCGCGCAAAATGTGTTTTGCCATTTACGTTGGAGTACTGATTAAACAAAAATGCTATATTTTATTTTGTATGCTTGCGTTTTTTTAATTATCCAAAAGTTGTTTTTTTTTTCTCTTCTCCGTTCCCAGGGGATTCAGGTGACACACTTCCACTGTGGAGGCAAAAAAAAAAAAAACAAATAGGATGGGCTGTTTTGCCAAAAAAAATGCAAAACAGTCACTTTGTTTAAACACTTTGCCGAAAAGCACGTCTCTCCCAAATGCACAGCTTGGGCCTGAACAAAACATTTTTCTTTTCATGCATCTGACACTGCCGTCCGTCTGCTGCTTGGCTCAGCTTAGCTTGATGCATCTGTTTGTGAAAAAAAAAAAAAAAAGCACCTGCATATCTCTCTCCCAGCTGAATTGCTTAGAAGTGCTGCCAAGTAGAACCGGACAGATGTGGGGACTGGATCTGCAGTAGACAACTCCATCACTCTCCCGACTCATCCCGCTATATAAATCTCTGTCTATCACGGGTGCTGCAGTTGTCCTCTGAATCCCATTAGTTTTTGTCTGCTGCAAAGGGCATTGGGGAAGGGCGTTTGGAGAAGCGGAGGGAAATAAGAAATGTAAAGACAAAAGGGTCGCGGCCGCTCTACATGCTGTGCACTGTAGGTCAGGAGCAACATGTGTGGTCCATCGCGCCTCGACGTGCTCCTGTGTGCGGTGGCGTGTTGCCGTCCCCGCTTTAAGCTAACGACGTGTCTGCTTCCAAAAATGAGCAGTCCTTCAGCAAAAAGGGCGACTGAGTCACAAAAGAGGTCAATGAGGACAAGCCATCGCAGACTGTTTCCTCTAAACCGCTCCCGCCTCTGACCATACTCTGCATCACCATTAAATGTGGTATTTTCTCTCGTGCACACACAGTCCCGAGCAGGGAAGTGATGTCCGCAGATGTGTTTACGGATATAAGTGAGTTACAGATTGGGTTTCCTGGAAAATGCTAATCTCCTTGTCTCCTCTGCTGTCTTTCTCCGTACGTCTGGTTCTCTCACGCTTTTCCTCTCACACAAACCTACACACTGTATTTCCTTCTAATTAGGACTAAATATTTGCTGGCGAAGTCGTATGCAAAAAGAGGATCTGCAAACAATCCTATTTGTTCTCCTCAATCTGCCAGTTTTTTGTCCGTCCTGTCTCTGTGTCCTGCTTGATTTCTCAAGTTGAGGCATAAACATCCAGCTCAGAAGCTCCAGAAAAGCAGCTTAAAGCAGTTTATTTGAACCTGCATCTTAACTTGGTGAATACAGTGTTATCAGCACTAACATGGGAATAAATCCTCAAAGTGAGACAATAGTTTTCTGACTTTTTTAAAAGAGAAAACAGGTGAAATGCTCATTGGTCATTGGTTATTTGGATGCTTTCACTTTCCATTTGTTTCCAAATTTCAGCGATGCTCCAAATAAAGTAGTTTAGACCTGTGGCTACACTGTTGAAATGTTTACAACTTGTTTGATTGTTTTGTGTTTCTTGTATTTCACACTGACGCCACCATGTCTCTAGATCTTAGCAATGAAATCTATATTAGTCAGATTATATTGGTGCCTGGCTGGCACCAGAGCTGTGATGACAGCAACAGCCAAACATTCATTATATAGTGACGAATATGGACACACATCTCTGAGCTCCTTCACAGTCACGTAGCTAATAACGTCCGATCATATTCTTTTACGTGTACATGATGGAAGCTGTGTTCACCCCAAATACAAAGCGAATTTCTCCTGCTTCACAGTTACATAATAAGTAAACACTAAGACACAAGAAGACGCAAATTTGTGGCTGTGCGAGTTGAAAAAGCTTTGATTTCATGCAGTATCACAAAAAACAATCAGCACTGACATTTTGCTACGCAGAAATGGAGGACAAGTTTATCATCGCCATTTGTGGCCATCCAGCACTGAAAAGACTGTTTTTGCCATTTCTTGAACTTCCACAACAGATGAAAAAGCAGCAGTGTTTGCTTTCTTGTTGATTGTTGATGGCAGAAGATTTCTTGATGGCATATTTTCCCGAAGTAGCACTCCTATTGGCTGTTGAGCTTGAGTATTCAAGTCAATTTATTGGCTGTATTTGTGCAAATAACACGAGGTGAAAAAGAAAATTTGAAGTTAATTTTGTCTTAATAAATTGCTCGAGTTAATCCTGGATAAATGTTTATTCACTTTTAATTTATCATTGAATTATTTTGTCATCAGTACCTCTTCCTTGCCTGTAGAGAAATCCATTTTTGTGTTCAAGTGTAAGATATTTTTAAGTTACACAATTTATGGGAAAAATGATTTTTCCTATAAGTAGCACCAAATTACCATGGCCATTACTTGGAGCCTCTTTGCCAATTATGAGGAAACATTACTAAAATTACAGACTCATAAAATAAAGCAATAAAGCATTTTAGTAAAAACATTTTTTAACAGCATGTCCCTCCGTTTAAAGACCTGTCATCCAGTTTGATGACAGTTCATAATCTCATGTTTTGGATTTTGGTGGCGGGGCAACACTGTTGTTTACGTTCAGATCACAGACTGTACCTTTAACCTCCGAGTGTTACGAGTAAAGCCATTTTTATTTTGCTCTTTCTTTGGGAAACAGTAGAATTAATGGCCTGTTTTGATCATGTGAACCAGATGTGTGAGATGGGAACATGCCACCTTTAACGCTGCTCACCCGTAATCCTGCGCCGAGGCTTTTCGGCAATGAGGTGATGTATTTTACATTTTCTGTTTCACAGTCTATTTGTGAGTCGGTAGGTTTGGCTTTCTCACTGGTTAAAAAAAAAAAAAGCACTTTGGCACGAACAGGGTCCCGTTGGGATAATAGTTGAAGCTGAGTTTCTTGTTACAGTCTTGTGAATTTGACAATGACATTCTTCACATTATTGTGCTCCATTAAAGACACGATTACTTCTCATAAGTTTGGTCACACCTTGGAAAAGTGTCCGATCCTTTGACCTGTATATTGGTTCTCGGGGCCAATAACTGGTGTGTAACATTCTTGGTTACTTCCTTGGCTTGTCACTTGGTACATATTAAAAATTGTCCATGAAGGGTGTGTGTGTGTGTGTGTGTGTGTGTGTGTGTGTGTGTGTGTGTGTGTGCATTTGAAAAGTGTCCGGTCAGATGTGTGGCTCCTCTGATACCGATCCCACCGTGCAGTCAATAACTGTAAAGTATTCATGCCTCCACAGGGGCTCTTCACTGCTGGAGAAGGTAATGCTCACTGCTCTCCCAGATGCATATGAATGCCTTTTATTCTCTGGTAAAATATAATAAAATAATAAAAAAACCCAAAACAAAGAATCTCTTCTTTCACCTCATAATGTGCACAATCCCATCCACAGGCACTTAGGGATGTCAACCTGCACAAAGTACACACACACAGCCTCAACAGCCTACACAATACTACATATACAAAACCATACAACCTGTATCCTGCACTATATATAGACTCCAGTGGTACAGAAGCTGCTCTTTGGTAAAGGGCACTGCAAGTGGTGAGACGTGACTCCCCCCAGCCTGTAATGTCCCATTTCAAATTAAGGGCACTAGATAAAAATACTGCTAATACAACCACAAGTGCAGAAGTCACTGTGTGTAAAATTAAATGCTAAAATGATAATATTATTTATTGTGCATTTTGGCTGTTTAAGGAAGACCTTAAGGGTTCTACTGTACAAAAAAGTGTTTTCTTTCTATATTAATACAATTGTCAGTCTTTGTGCAATAATGGATCTTAGTAATGTCTAAAGTTGAGTTTATAATGTTAAAAATTTTTAATACATATGTAATCTTTGTAAATCATCTACACTAGAGAAGACACAGCTCCAGGTAAGATTGAAGCTAAAACACAGTGTTTATATAATGTTTCTAGCAGTGACCATTTCCTTGCTGTGGTGTTGAACCACTGCTAAATGACTACAGAGGAAACAGTGAAGAGGTGAAACCTCTGGCACCAAGAACATTGTTGATTCTACGAGGACAGATGTCAGATTTGCACATCTGGCTGGGACATTTTCCTCCCATTCTTCTTCACAACCCTTCTTCAGATCTGTCAGTTTTTGTTGAGTCCTGCCACATGTTCTGGACCAGATTCAGATCTGAACTCTGACATGTTGCAGGCTCTGCTCTTGAGCAGCACAGCGCTGGAACTGTGTTTCCACTGATGTGTGTGCAAGTCGCCACACATAATAATTAGTTTGATGGTTTACAAAGTGAAATTTTATACGAACATGCTACTACACTTTGTTCTCAGTGTTTTCTCAGTGTCAGAGTTTTTTTTCAACAAGCATAAAGCTGTCAGGTCGGAGTCACTGAGTCGTCGATCTCTCAGATCGTCTGCAGAATTCTTGTGGCACATTCCCACCACACGGTACCAGCTCTACTCTACTTCTTTTTTTACTTTCCATTAGGAATAAGCACCTGGTACCACCTGTTCAAGTACCTACTCGCCTGCGGTTCCACAAGAAAGGCTGACCAGGTACTAAAATCTGATTGGTCAGAATCGTCACTGCGTCATTACTGTGCTGCACACAAACATTTGTAGTTGCAAACCCCCCACAGTCTGCACAGTGATAGTCAGTATGACAAGTTTCTACAACATTCAGTCCAATAACAGGTTTTAGTGCAACGCTCAAGTTTTATTTACAAACATGTAAAGTTATGAACCGTAACTTTGCCGTTAACCAAACGGATCCATCCGTGAACAAAATAGATTTACACGTGCTGTCTGTAGGATAAACTCAAAACTATTTAAATCTGTGGTTCACCACGACAGAGACGTCAGAGCCGGCAGCAAATCTTAAAAGGAGCATCTGAGATCAGGCTGCTGTCAGCAGGGATCCTGAGCTCTGAGCGCCCAGTCGGTGACGGAGTTTATAACAAGACCTCACATCTGTGAAAACGTTGGACCAAGATTTTAAATCAGACTGTAACTTGACAGATTAACAACATATCTGAAGTGGAAACAACTAGTTTGTCACCTGAAAAATATTCTGAAGATTACTTCATGAACATCCTCCTCCTTCACCTGACGACCAGCTACATGGAGGAGGTACTATCTGTTATGTAAACACTCACCCCGGTAACAAAGGTGAGTCCAGTAGACTGGAGCTGGTACCATGTACAGGGTGTCCAGTGACTCTGTAACTTCTCTGACTAGTAGTGTACAGTGAACTCTTCACATCTCTGTTTGGAAATGCTGACAAAGCAGCTGTGAGACCTTCCAGGTACAGGTGTGGAAAAACTAAATCAATGGTCGCATTATGACAAAATCCAGGGGAAAGTCAACACCTCCACTGGCACTGCCTTCCACCAGATGTGTAGTCTGGAATAAACAGACCTACCCGCACACTTTTACAGTCACAGTCATCACAATAAACTCAACTGGACATATTTCCGGTTAGAGACCATAAAACTTCACTGTTTGACACACAGCCTGCTCACACTGAAGCTGAAACTTTTGCACTGGGAAGATTTTCCTCAGTAAGAAAAAACATGTAGACTTGTTCCAAGTATCAGTTCTAAATAATTTACAATTGTTAATAATTATCCTACAATAATTTGGATGTTGTCTTCATCAGTGTGTTCTGTTTCATGCAAAACCTGCCTCGCCCTGTATAAAGCAAACCTATAACAAGATGCTCCTTAACCCATCAGCCTGAGATGGTAGATACAGTTGTTCCGTCATTACACAACATACTCTAGTTTCTTAATCCAGAAGTTTCCTCCTTGACAACATTAAATAACAAACCTGTGAGGATGTTCTGACTGCTGTAAGGTTGATTTATTTCAGTATGTCGTTGTTTTGACAGTCTGAACACAGCAAACACCTCCTTACAGATGAGACAAGGTGCTGTGGTGAGAGCAGTGAGCAGATGACCGGCTTGTGTTTGTAACTTCACAAGACCAAAGAGAAGGCCACGCCCATTTTGTAAAGTAAGTGGCCAGAGAAAAAAAGGCTAGAAAAAGTATGAAAACAAAGACAAAACATGTTGTAAATTCTGTTGTCTGCTTTTCTATCGTTCTTAGAAAAGTGCCTGACTGCAGAAAAAGACACTTGGATGGAAAGTGACTGTAACTTGGATCAGAGGCTCAGTCTTCTCCACAAATCGACCTCATGGCACATTCGGCAAGTTACTATGTAAAATACCTCAACTAAAGAGCAATGTAAAACTAGTTCATAACAGAATGTTGGTGCTGTGAAGTGGACAATTTCATCCTGTGTGTATTCATTGCTTTTACTGTGCCATTAATTTCATTTTACTAAAACCATAAATTCAATATCCATTTCATCACAGAGGCATCTGTCAATGTAGCTTATTATTTTTTAAATTCTATTCTAGCACCGCTCCTTTGCCCTGAGTGGAGGCTTACCTGCGCGGTCGGCCTTCAAAGTGTCCCAGACGTTGCAGTTGAAATCATCATAGCCGGCCAGCAGTAGACGGCCGCTCTTGGAGAATGCGACAGAGGTGATGCCGCAGATGATGTTATCATGTGAGTAAACCATCAGCTCCTGGTCAGCACGCAGGTCGAACAGCCGGCAGGTGGCGTCGTCTGAGCCCGTGGCAAAGGCGTTGCCATTAGGGAAGAACTGCAACAAAAAGCAAGGGAAATTTTGTTTTTTAGGCCTTCATACTTGTCTGCATACATCCTTCACTTGTGGTGTGACAGCAGCGGATTGTATAGACACCTTTATTCAGTCATTAGGATTTAAAGTGTAAATGCTCCGGAGCTGTGAAACTAGTGACACGTATTGTGTGCTTTTGTTCGACACCAAATCTTTTTTAGTCACTTCAGTAAGAGCAGAGTTTACATTTCACTAACAATTATCTAATATGCACTGTGAACTCTTGGTGTTACTTCACTAAAAAGTTGTAACAGTTTCATTCAAATGCATTGAAATGACTTGGTCTCAGCTTTGTAAAAAACAGCTTTGAAGCTGTAAGAAAAACAAGGAAGGAAAAACATTAAAATGCAGTGTCGCCGGCATGGTCAGCATCCACACATACAATGATTTCCAGCTTCACTTGTAGTTTACTTATACAACTTGTCTTTTCTTGGACCTGCCCTCAGGCCTATGACCTGCTCTGACTGACTTGACATGGACCTGGACTCAAGACTTAACATCCTGATATGACTGGTGCATAACAAGTCAATGTGTGTGTGTGTGTGTGTGTGTGTGTGTGTGTGTTTGTGCTTTCGTACGCAGATGGCGTTGATGTCTGACTCGTGGCCAGTGAAGGTCTGTCGGCACATTCCTTCTCTGATGTCCCAGAGTTTGGCCGAGGCATCGCAGGCTCCAGACACAAACAGCCTGGTGTCGGGCGCCAGAGAGAGACTCATGACATCACCGGTGTGACCAGCAAATGTAGTTGTCTGCTGACCGGTCTCAATGTCCCACAGAGCGCTGCGAGAAAGCAGAAAGAAGACAGTTAATTTTCAGCTTGAAAAAATGTAAAAAATATGTCATTAAGGCTGGAAAGTGATTAGTGATCTATGACGTGATCCCACAGACTATACGAGGTCAGCCTGGTCCAGAAAGACTCAACATTTGAGGCTTTGACTTAAAGACTAAATCTGTTGTTGATGGGGCTGGATTAGGAATTTAAATAGTAAACTGGAAAACAGATATGGCTATTGTGTTTTCATAAACATTGTTGGAAACCATTAAAAACTGGAGGAGTTACTAACAGGAACATATGATGGTATTATGTAAACTAACATGACAGCCCTGCAAACAGTACTATATTTATGATTTTCTAATGTTAACATTCAGATGAAACACAGTCACAAAAAGTCATTTTTGAGGTCTAAATTTCTGGTGAAGCTGCACTGGATTGCATTGGGTGTAATACCACAACTCACCAGGTGGTGTCTCCAGAGCTGGTGACAATCTGGTTGTCATCCAGGAAGCGACAGCAGGACAGGTAACCTGAAAACAATGAAACACACTGATTGAATAACTCCTTTATAATAGCCTCTCTGTGCCATAGTAATGACAGGTACAGGTTTCTTCTTCTTACTCACTGCACAGAGGAAGACATCTTATCAAACTGTACAGTCAGAATGCCAACTAATCTTGATGTGGGGATATTAATTGACTAATTCACTACCAGAAACAAACAAACAAACAAAAAAACCCTGTTGGACATCTGCTGGTTCATGATGTGCTTCCACAATTCATCCTCTACTAGCTGGCAGCGTGTACATACCCCTCCCTATAGCGAGGGAACTGGAACTAAAATGCTGACACACTTCCTGCACCATGTGACACTGATCAGATGAATGCTCCTTGCCTAAGAGCTCAACACTTTCATTAGTTAGAGCTGGTGGATGGCTCACCCACCTCCTGTTTTTAATGGAGACAGAGGCATCATGTGACTGGCATCTTTTGGATGTGAAAATAATTGGGCTTACTGTACCACTTAGGGCACACTCAGAAAGCGCAACTCCTTGTATGCTAGTAAATAACAGAATGGCTGAATTTTGACTAGTTATGTGTAGAATTACTAGAAAATACATGATCTATCCTGAGTATCTGACGTCAGCTCAATTAATCTAATTGTCTAAAATAATTGTGACTGATATCTTTTCTCTCTAATTACCACAACTTAGATGATATTATGCTGAGTACTAAATAGAAATCTCTACACCACCTTAGTGTTAGGTAGACAAAGCTTAAGAGAACTAAATCATTTGTGTATTTATTGTCATTAATACAAATTACAATCAGCACTGAGGCTTTAACTGTTCCAAAGGCGACTTTTATCTGAAGAGTGTATCCACATAATGTGCTCTATTGGCACATTATGTGACCTTCAAAATAAAATGCCGGCACTGTTGGTTCAGCCTACCTGTGTGTCCGGCCAGCTCGCGGCTGACGCGCACATTTCCTTCACGGGTCTTCAGGTTGTAGATGGAGCAGATGTTGTCCAGGCCACCACAGGCAACGTAGTTCCCAGAAGGGGCATAGGCGCACGTCATCACCCAGGAGGAGCGCAACGGGATGGCATGGACCTGGAGGAGAGGAGGGAGATTTAATATTAGATAGTATGCGGTGACAGATGGAAGAGAGCGCGGGGGGAGGGCATGTGACAAAGTCTGTCTGCAATATTAACTTAACCTTTCAAGGGCACAATGCCCACTATAAATAGCATTACTTGGCACCCTTAAACACTTGTAAATTGTATTATCGTGAACTCAGCACTTTGCAAATCTAAATGAAACCAGCTGCCAGAAATCTGAGAGTAATGATTACTGCTGACTTGAGCTTTGATGACCAGCTTGAGACAATGGTTCACCTGAGAACCAGCCATTTGGAAATCTGGTGAAAGTCAACCAGACGCATCTTATCACATTTGAACCACCACAGCTCATGACTGTGGTGTCAATCAGGGCTCATATCTCCAACTTTGATTTATTTTGCCGGAAAGTAACATCTAATGTTAACATTTGCTTGAATTCTTCCCCTGCTCTTTTACTACAGCTTCAAATTTTTACTTGTTATTGAGCCTACTTCAAAAAACAGAAGGAAAAACAAACAAGAATTTGATTTGTTTTTTATTCTTTTCTCCAGCTAAAAATACACATGATAATCAGACTGTGTATAACATTTTGGTGTTTGTTACCTTGTTTGTGGTGTAGCTGTCCCAAATAATGAGTTTGCCGTCCTGGGAGGCGCTGACCAAAAGCCTGAAGAAAAGAAAAATAACATGACTCAAACTAGGCAATGATTTAAGACTGACCCATCCCTATGAAGCAGAGGAAGAGCTTTCTGTCACTTTGATCCGTGTACTTTATCCACACAAAACCAAGGGCATCTTTCATCTAATTCTCTGTTAATGCACTGCAGATTGGTGCTATGTTAGTCGTCTGTGAACTTCACTTTAACAAATAACAGTGATTAGCACACAATATGTAGGAATATGGCTCAACGTGCACAGAGCTGACACAACAGGAAATGTCACACTGTCCAAATACTTACAAAAATCAGTAAATATTTTATGCAACACTCATGTTGTCAGTATATTTTTTTTATTGATTCTATAAGATTTGTAATTGTGAAGAGGAAAAACAAGCAGGATAATGTGTTATGTACTGTGTCTACATACAAGAGTGGAGGGATGGGGGGCTTGTTGGAGAACCGTCATGGAAGTTAAGTGTTGTGATGTTCAACAAAGATGGGAATAGAGTTTTGTTGTGCACACTCTACTTCAGCCATCTTCTGTACGGATAACACAAACTAACACAAACAGTGACTAACACTGGATTCTCTAACAAACATGATGGAAATCTGAGTATTTAAATGGTGTGTGCCCTAATCAATCATCTGTTTTCAGGATAATTGTGTTACAACATATATATCATCATTACAGTATTCACACTGCTGATCCTAAAGTGGACTGATCCTGAAGCTGAAATAATTTCTGTGAATTCTACTATGAAGTACTTAGGATCATTTAACTTTTAGTGTTCTACATGTCTCAAAAACAACCTTCAGAGTCTGCATGATCAGCATAATTTCTCATATTTCTTCAAACCCTGTTTTTGTACTGTAGAGACAGCTGCCAGGTACCTCTGAGGCTGCGCTCTGCTATCTGGGTGAATTCAACAAGAGTAACCACAGTAATGGTCCCAATACACACAGGAACAGGAGAAAGGAGTGAACACACCAAGGGCTGCTGGGACTACGCAAATCTTAACTACCAGGCTGGCGGGAGCGCGCTCAGATGTGCGCACTCTGGCAGATAATAAGCTGGGGACAGGATGGTTTGTGCTGGGAATTCTAGTCTAAGACAAAATGAATCATCGGCTTCCTGGCTTTAATATGAACATGTTATACTCAAGACCAAAAAAGTAGTACACTCACAGACTGGAATAATGTCAGAAGCAGCAACATGTACTGACTGACATCAGCCTCCACATTCACTTCCGGTGGACTGTGTGTGCGAGTGTGTGTCAGCTGGGAAACAATGATGCAATGCTGTGAGGAGCCTCGCTTTCTAGTCAGGACAAAGCTCTGATATCAACATGGTTGGGAGGAGACACCCACAGTGTTGAAATAAAAACAGAATGAACTATGCTCAGTATATATTTAGTGCTTTTATTTACCACTAATCATTTTAAATCCACAATCCAACCGTGTTGCTCATCAGGTATCAGGACTGTTTGTGTCACTCTGAGGACAGTGTGTGTTTGGAGTGTGTTTTTAACTGAAGTGGAAAAAAAAAAAAAAGAAATGTTGCCCTACTTTCCTTTAATGTTTATGATTGTTGTTATGGACTTCCTCTGAATTACACAGCTTCCATTGAAATGCACTTAGGTACCGGGGCCTTGTTTGCATAGAGCGTACAGTTGTGTGATAAGTTTTAGTAATATAAATGGTTCACTTCCCCCGCCAGATGCCAGAATATTACGACTGTTGTTATTGTATTCGTGTGTTGCAACAATTCATATTCAGTAAAATTACTGAGAACTTACATTTTTAAAAACGCATTTGAAAATTCATCCCAATTCCAAACCCTGAAAATGAATGTGACTGAAACAAGGCCAGTCTTGTATTAGCAGAGTCATAAAAACAACAACAACAAAAAAACCAAACAACTGTTGGGTCAACTGGTGGTTACTAAGAGATCTTTTCATGTGGGACATGTGTTATGACTCACTTATTTCATGAGGATCGAGGTCATTAGGCTCGATATTGAAGCTTTCTGTTTGAGGTAATACAAAGTACTATTGTACTGAAATTTTGTTTTAAAAAAACAAGCTTTTTGCCTCGCAGAAAACAGTATTTTCACTTTTAATGTGTATTGTAATGAAACCAAAAAAGAATATATTAGCTCTTTCCTAAAATATAGAACAATACAGTATACAGTATAGTTTATTATTTTTGACTTATTATAATGGGACAACTACCAGACTTTTGTATCTTATAGGCATCTTATGTTTATTAAAAAAATCCTTTATGTAGTGTCATGATTGTGTGATATAACTGTACACATTAAGGGCCTGAGAATTGAAATTAATGGAAGGGTGTCATTCTCAAAATACTAGAAACCCACCCTCATCTGAATTCAAGTAGTGTCTCCATGGGGCTAAAAATAGCTGACCTAGCCTAAACTCTGGGTCAAAACATCTTCATGCGACCTTGTTTCTGGGTGGCTGAATCTCAGCAGGTATACTAATAAACTACTCCCAACTTCTATCAAAGATAAAACATCAACACGTGCAACACAAACAAACAGTACGAGTGGCTAAACACAGCGGTGCACCTTTTCTTGGGTGTATAACCAGAAGGATGACGAGGTGACTGAGCAGTTTGCAGTGGGTCTCTGTGGAGTGGACTGAGGCGCAGCAGCACCACAGTGATTAACTTGCTGGTTGCTGAGGTGAGCGGCGTGTACAACTCTGAGGGGAACGGGCTTCAATGTGAAGTGCTGCTTTGTCTGCCTTGCCTATCAGCCTCAACACTTGCTTTAACAAAAGGCAGACTCCATTTTGAGTATTTTCCCTACCCTCATACTCCACCCCTAATGCACACAAACACGGCACACAGACACACAACACAGGAGACGCACTCAAAGATAGAGATGCATGTCCAGTGAGCACTCACAGCGATAAATGCATTACGTACTGCGTATGTGTGTAAGTATCCTACTGTGGTCTTGAGGACACTGAGTTTATGCTAATATGATGAATCACTCTGGACAGATGTATAGAAAAAGACTTGTTACTGGATCTAGAGTGGACTGAGCTATTGTGGAATGTCACGATTGGAGGAGGACCCTCAGGAGGAAGTAACCCGCACAAAGACAGTCAAGCAGGCCTTTATATCCATTTCCTGCATTTAGGCGGAGGGAGGGGGGCTGATGGGATGAAATATTTAGTTAATGGACAGAATGGAGTTGAATGAGATTACCTCGAGTCAGTGCCCCAGTGCATGGCATAGATTTTAGCCAGATGCCCCCTCAGTGTCCGTCTAGTGCGCATCTGAATTCGGCCAACAGGGTCAATGTTAGCTGTGATCTAAACAGGATTAAGATGAGAGAAAAAGTCACTTTGAGAGATCGCCCATACATTTCTGCTGTTTACACTCACTTCATGTAGTGGAGCTTGGTGAAAGTAAAAAAAAAAGTTTTAAAAAATTATGTGCTCTCTGTGAACATCTGTCAAACACTGACACAGATTTTATCTATTTTATAGTCTTATAGTTAATTAATAAATTATGTTGAGTGATGATCACGACAAAAATATATTCTTACCTGAGACAGGGTAGCATCCGCACACGCTTTCCTGGCATCCTGAAACACAACCAACCATCAGATCTTTGTTTAAAAGCCAACTGGGGTTTTATAATATTTACACAAGACTTTCATGGCTGGGATTTCTTCACTCCTAAAACATGACAGAAATGTGTGACTTCAACCTAACAGCAATGATAGTAACTGCTTTACCATGGTGCAAAACACATGAATATAAACTGGATTCTCACTCTGTTACATATCACTACAATGATGCTAATACTCAGCCTGTACAGGCTTTAGCTTTAACTTCATGTCGCAGCCATCATCTGTGCAGTATATCCAATATTGTGCATAACAATATGTATTAACATACCATCACTGGCTATAAAACCTGTAAAAACACTCTGATAACTCAATGTTTAACCCAGGCAGGTCTGTGTTTAGAAACAAAAACATTTTTGATCCTGGCTTAATTTGTGGTGGATCTTAAAAATGTCAACATGAATAAAGAAGCCTCAAAATCAGAAGCCTCTCCAGTCTGTTTTCATCACACCCAGCATGAAATCTGGAGCATAAAACTTAAATGACAAAATGTCAAACTGGATTTGTAACCTAACAGAAAAAAAAAATACCACACTGACACAGGCTAACTTGAGGACAGTAAAGGACTTACTCTGATCTGGTTCTTGAGCTGCTCAGCCTCCTGGCGTAGCTGATCCAGTTCACTCATTTTCCTCTGCTAATGGTGTGCTTCGCTCCGCCGCCTAGACTCTTGCTGATCTGGAGGAGACGAGGAATGAAAGGCTCAGTATGCATCCCACATGCTGCGAGTAACACAAAATGTGAATTAAGGAGCATATGCTGTTGACATTTTGCTGTGAAATCTAGTGCACCAAATCACATGTGCGATTTTGTTCGTACTGTAAAGATGCTTTGTCTTTTGTAATGAATTAATGGACATGGTTACTTGGATCTAAGGATCACATAGTGTCTCTTAAATCCAATCTGTGAGGCCAAGACAAAGTTGCAGGGAATCACTTTCTAGACAGCTCAAGACTTGTCCTTGCCAGCTTGAAACTGTTACCTAGCAACAAGCACTAGGCAGCTACTTTAGGCTTAAGATAACAATTTTGAGGATGATGTTGAATTTGTTCCTTCTCTCCCTTCCAAACAACAGCAAACCCTTGGGCAAACATCTGCCCACAACGAGTAGCTGATAACCATTCCTCTACAGCCAAGGCAAAAACAATTTCAGAAAGTCAAAAAAAAATAAATAAAATGCACAGGGTCATACGTGACCAAAACGTACCCCCTGGTGACTGAAAAATGCAGCAAGGTTGTCGAGTACGCAGAGAACCGAGAGACTGGCTAGGGTTTCACTACTGCACTACTGGAACCCTCAAGGTGCTCAGATGACAGGCAGGGTTTGACAAAAGTGTCAATGCTCTGGCCTCTGGACTCTAAACTCTCCTCCAATGTCATCCCTGTAATCCTGGGACACAGTTGATTCAGCTCCTCCAGCCAAATCCGGTTAAGACAAAACCTGCTGATGATCCTAAAAGCAGTGGCTATCCCGCTGACCCCAATCCTCTGGTTGACGCTCTTAACACCAACACTTTCACTAACTCCAACTAAACAAATTCTACTAAAAAGAAAAATACATTGTAACAACTATGAACTCTGGCTTTAGAGGCTTGGAGCCATGTTGGACACTGATGGAAGACAAACTGCTGTTGGTTCAACCGTTAGTATTTTAGTACAAACGAGACATCGAGTCAGCAAAGAAAACTTTTCAAAACAACTTTTTGAATGATTTGGAAGTTTAGTGGCCTCAACCAGCCAAGTCAATTAACAAAGAGCTTTCCTTTAATTCCCTCTCACCAATTCCAAGGACCACCAACCCTTTTGATTTTCATGAATTTAAATTTCTTTTGGGTAAGTTGTGTAGATAACATCCTGGCCTGTCTGTCAAGTACAACTTAACTACAACACCATTTGCCCTACAGACATCTTACCTCCCTGTTTCTCCGGGTTTCGATTTAGGTCCTTTGTCCTGCAGAGTGTGAAGACCTTCTCAATGAACACCTTATCCTTCACGCACCTCACATCTTAGTTAGCAACCTGCCCTCTGATTGGCCAGTGTTGCTAAATGGGTCTGCATCTAAGCAAGGCGCCTTAGCCCACTAATCTTGGTGATAAAAACGTCTCCTGGTAATATCACAGACTAATTCTTGTCTTCTCTGTAATAAACATCTGTATATTAGGTGAGGAAAACCCACTGGTGAAAAGCTAACAGATGGTCAGCTGATCTCAGAAGTTGAATACAAAATGTAAAAGTGGCACATTTCAAAAAGGTGTGTTAAACGAATGCTATGTCCCACTGTCCCTGGGAGGACAGAGTTTGTCTATGAATAACTCAAACACAACATATCTCTCCTTCAAGTAGACTTACAAACCTTATAGCTAAAATAATCTTTCCATAAAGCATAAAGCTATTGTGGTGCTGACTGGTATGTGCTTCGACATTCAGGTATTGGTGTTTATTTTTCTTGTATAACACTGAAAGTATCTCTATCTTATACTGTCAGTCCTGAAGTGCTCTTTACAAACACTCTGTTGTCCCTCTGAAACGTTCACCCAGCTCTGCAGTGGAACAATGTGAAGGGCCACAGATCCTGCCCCCTAAAACATACTTGCTCCCGAGGTAGTGCTTTCCCATGGCCCAGGAACTTTGGGGGTGGAGTCTGCAGTGCTAAACATTGCTTGTTGTTCACACAAGCTTTGTGGCTGCTACAGCAGCATGTGCACGGCATCCATTCTGTCAGAAAGCAACCGTCGTCCTGACTTTAAATCACAGCAAAACAGGATTGGTAAAACCACTGAAACCCTTTGTGTCTTAATACTGACCTCACAAGTTTTCAGTTTTAGATGAGACAGCAGATTAAGTTAATTTATCAAAGAACCTACAGGTTTAGGTGTAAATAAAGCCAAACGTAGCCATGTTATGTGCAGTCTGTGCTCAGCCTGAAATTTTATTGGACCAAACATTATATTTTTTCAACACTGAGAATATAAAGCAACATATTTGGTTACAAAACCTCTGCAACCAAAATCTACCACAACTGTAAAATCCATTTACACAAAGAAAAGCCTGACATGTTTTCCTGGTGATGTGTTCTCACGCCTGTACTGGAGCCATCTTCACTTCTTTCTGGTTTTAGGGGCTTTTTGTTTTCACTTTTGGGTCAAACAAGTGAAACACATGCTCTGTTGGCTGAGGTCAGGTGATCGATGCAGCCCGTCAGGAACATTCCTCTGTGTGATCCACACAAAAGAAAAGAAAAAAAAACCCTTTGGTAAAACTGTGTTAATATTCGCACTGTTTTGTAATGAATGAATCGCAAGCATTTATGTTTTGCTAGTCGTCGTCTGTGTTCTAAATTTAACTGATCTCTATAATACAAAAAAATGATCAGTTTCATTTAAAATTGTTCAAATCTAGGATCTTCCTCTTTCAAAAACATTAAATAAGGCAGTAGTCTTTGCTGGTGATTAGTACTAGCATAAGAGGTGTGATTCAGAGGACTCTTTTTCCCTTTTGCTGGTGGTGGGAGTGTTGAAACCACTGGCAGCCCAACAGATAGAGCCTCGACTTTGCTGCCTTCTCTCTCTGCCAGCTATTTTTAGAGAGGTGGTGGGGGAGGAGGAGGAGAAAGAGGAGGAGGGAAGCAGACTTCACATTTTCCAGCCACTCCTATCAGCTCCGACATCTCGAGCACAACACAGTGACAAGGAGAGAGGAAG
>OOFC01013234.1:0-32748 GCA_900323345.1 Pseudochromis fuscus | reverse complement strand
TACGAGCCGTCTCCATCAGGGTAAACACTCCGAGAGTTAATGCATGTTTACTGATGACGCTCGGCGTGATCGGCGTTCGCCTCACATCGAATTATGTGAGCAAACAGAGCGGATAGAGTTTCAAGAGTGGCAACGTCGTTATCGCTAAATCCTCTAAATCTCTGTCGGAGAGATTTCTACAAAAAAAAAATGCATCACATGGCGTTCAAACACAAACTGGAAAGCATTCTTATCAGATTACCAAGGTCATCTACGAGGTCACACACCGCCGTTTGCCATCTCACTCCCCACTTTGGATTTTACGCTACAACATGTGTTTTATTTTCACTTTAAGACGATAATCATTGCGGTTTTATTTCATTGCATCTTCTACTCAGTTGATAAATATTCCAAACGTTTTCATTTGTTAGTTTAAATTATGTTTTTTTATGAGTTCATAATTATTCTCTTCAACACAAGTGTTTCTTTCAAAATGTTTATTCAGCATCAACAAAGAAGGAAATATTAAAGGGCTTACATAAGCTCAAAATCAGTATAGTTGAACAAATCTCTAGATGGGAAATGATTACCAATCCAGCAGCATCTGAAAAAACTCATATTTATGCCTATGAAATCAGAAAGGTATCTGGTTTTAAATCAGAAAAAATGACATCAAACTTACTTATTTATTTAGAGCATCTAAAAGAAATGAAATCACAAAGTATTCATAAAGTATGCGCAGCTATTTAAAGATGTATTTAAGTGGATGTTTCTTTTTTTTTTGGATGGGGGAGGGACATAATCAATGAACACGACTACACAGGCTTTTAGAATAAAACAGCTGACAACATCCACAGTTTGCACACCATGCTTTTATAAGCCCTTTAACACTAAAGAACTATTATTTTTACAAAAAGGAGGAAAACAGCAATACAATATGTATACAGTATGACTTTTTCTCTTTTTCAGTTTTGTAAATGTTTCATTTACAAGGGACGACAATTTCACCAATTACCCCTCAGAAAAAATATCTACAGTACTGCACTGTTCCTAGAACTAAGCTACTACATTTTAAAGTGATCAACCACGCAGTTCAAGGTTTTAAAAGAAGAAGAGGGTGAGAAATTAAGTTGCACTGGCAGCTGTGTAGAAACATTGTATCGAACAGCTTCTCGTGGTTCACTAATCATTACCAAGTAAAATAGCTTGATACAATGTCATTCTTCACAATCACATAGCTGAGAGAGAAACTTAATGTACTATGAAGTCTTTGTTAATCTTAACGTCCAGTCGATTTTCGCCTAGAGGAAAGGATAGATTACCTAAATTGCTTTATACATTTTTACCCGGCGGCTTTTATAATCAGTGGGAGGGGGGGAGTTTCCATTTGAAAACCAGTTTCAGTGTCTCGCTATCACATTTGAATATTTTTTTTGTGTGTGTTGTTTTTGTGGTTTAGTTTTCAATTCTAAAAAGGTGGGAGCGTCCATAAAAAATCCATTACTTGGGTTGAAACAGCCATGAGGACTCAGGTGCGGGTTGTATAAACAGTTCAATATCTGGAGTATGGCTGCTCTCTGTACACTCCCTTGGATGTTCGTGCCGACGGAGCCTTGCCGCGATTGTTTGCCCACTCTTCCTGACCTGATTAAGAAGAGAAGAAACAGAAACAGATGGGGAGTGATTACAGAGACGTAAATCATTCGCTCATAACAACTCTGTGTAAACTCTGAGCAAATATTGTAAATATGCTTGAAAGTGCCGCAGCGGAAAAGTCGAGTGTCTGGTATCGACGGCGCTGGTGCAAAACAAAAGTTTCAAGCTGAGAGCACAAACGGCGACTCGCACCAAGAAGCTCGACTTTCACCTGGAAGGATTCATCTCGGATAATTGAATGAGAGGATCAAATAGCTACTTGAAAAGGACCCGTTTAGTGGCTCCCGGCAAAAAAAAGGTCACAATTACCATTAGCCCAAATCAGGCCTGTTCACCCCCTGGTACTGTCAATGTGAAAGTGCCAGTATCGATGGCACCCTTTGTCTGATCTTCAGCCAGCACCGAGACTTCCCTCGAGCTGGGGCTCACAAAGGGTTGTTTTTTTGTCTGTGTACAGCCTCTCTGTTTGGCAGCACATAGCCAATACCCCTTAATTAAACCTGTCACCCTTCCACTGACAGTCACTTTGAAGAAACACACCAAGGTAACCTTGTGTTTTGAGAACAAGGAGCCACATCAATGCTGTTTATCAGTTTCCTTTGAACTGTCGCCCTTTTTTCTATGTGACCCATGCAGCGGCTTTCTCTCTCTTTTTTTTTTAAATGGTATTTTATGTGCAGGTAGGCAACACTCTAATGAGCAGAAAGTGCTCAGCTCCACCACTTGTGTGCTCAGAAAAGTTTGGAAAGTTTTTAATGGCTTTGACTTACTTCCAAACACACATTGGATTCTGTAAAGCATGAAGAGAAAGGATATAGGTCGTCGATCAGGTTTATGATGCACAAGATATAATCACCATCGTTTTCCCTAATATGTATTTGTAAAAGTCCCAGCACTTTCTACCATACAGCTTCAAGACTTAACAAAATATGCAACATAAATCTCTGAAACACAGAAATTAGCAGTGATTAGAAATTGGCTAATTATGGCATCTGTTTGCAGTCAGTCACGACAACTCTTAGGCTTCACTTTGTTTAAAAAGATGCTGAAAGAAATATGGTATCCTCAGCAACACCACAACAAGACTCTAAATATCACTTCGCTGTGAACTGATGTATTTTTAAGTTCACACAGAGGCCGCGCATAGTTTCTGAAATATGGATCAACCTTCAGCCGTACACCAGCAGCAGCAGCAGCTCGGTCAGTTCAGTCCAGTATGAGCTCCGCTATCCTTCCCGTGCACTCTGCAGCAGATGTGACCTTGGCCCACTTTCTTGCTGTATCTTGTCAAGAGCTGACACAGGATTGTTAAACATTATCTGAGCAGTGTTGGGTTTTTTTTTTGTCTGAACTTTGAGCTATTCTCAGCATCTTTTTCAGGCACGGTAAACTCCAGGCTGCTCATTTTAGCTGATCACAGAGTCAGAAGTTACTGCACGACTGTAGCACGAACATCGATATTTGGACTGTGGTAAGTTGCAAACTGGGAAACTTCAAAACCCAGGAGGGATGATTTACAGGGTTAAAAACAATCTGATTGATTTCCCTGCAGATTTTGGTAACCAAGACAAACTTGATGATGGGTACAGTACGGAGCACAGTGGTATCTTAGACTGAATGTCTTGACAGATCTGATGATTTTTTTTTAGTCTTAAAACGTTGCAAATTACATTAAAACTCTTGCTACATCAATCTATACAACAATTGTTACTGTGCAGCACATTAGCAAAACAGTACCAGTTCTAATAATCCTTCTGTGTCTTTTCAGCTGAATTTCAGCCACATTTTAAGTCTCATTCGAGCTCCTTTTATGTACAAAAAGAAATATGTGATTTTCAAACAATGCAACAAGTGTCTGTGCTGATAAGCTTCATGTCACCTTTATGTTAGCTAGGGAAGTTGTGGACTACAACAACAAACATGGTGATGAGGAGAAAGTTGTAATAAGAGTTAAAGTTGACAAAAATAACATATGTAGGTGGGACAAAACATTTGGAGCAATTTGATTGGACCATTTAAAAACAATGAAACACCATAGCTAGCTGGCTAGCTAATGTTGCTAGTTAATCTATGCACTACATTATAACACTACGATACAATACAATAACAAATGATACTGTTCTAATAAACTACTGATTACTACTACAGCTGCTACTCTCTGTCAGTGTTATCCTGTGGTAATCTGAACTGTCCTGATACTATTGATTGAAATTTTTTTCCCCAAGAAGTAAATGTGATTGAACTTTGATTTAAAAAAAAAAAGAGTTGTTGTAATGTTTGCAGCTAACATCACTCAGTAGGTGAACAATAGGACAAGAAATGTGGTCTGAAAGGATTAAAAATATTTTTTCCAATGTCAGGTGGACTTTAAGAAGGAGGCAAAATCAGAGGTGGAGTGGAAACAAAGTAACACCACATCACAACATCACAGAGATGGTTTAGCTGTTTTTTTTTTTTTTAATAAGTATCGTAATTTCTCCTTAAGGAGTGTTTAAAATGTGTCGAGTTTGAATGCAGCGTTGGTTTGAACTGTTAGCTAACACAGGTTAATCCTTGCTGCTCTGTTTTGTCTGCATCTGTTAGCCTCCACAAAAGGTGGATAAATACACATGGAATAAATGCTGGACACATGTGAACGCAAGAAATTCAATTTAAATGTAAAAATACTAAGTAGCATTTCAGAAGTGAAGGAGTCATCACTGCAGCATTTGGTCTGTATCAAAGAAAATAAAGACAGTAAAACCTTTTTGTTTAGCGGGATAATATCCTGCAGGTCAGTTAACGTTAAATCTCGACTGCGTTGCTCCTCAGTCTTGACTGTAAGTGGCATGGTTCCCACCTAATTATCCTCATGAAGTGGGTAATTCTAATTTGTGATGAATCCCTTTAAACGTTTCGATTGTGTCTACACATCACACAATTAGTCAGGCGCTATGGCAACAGAGATGAAGCCAGCAGAGTGGAGTCAGGAGATGGAAATAGGTATTGTTCTGACAACTGACACAACAAATAAGGGAGGAAGGGAGGACTGAAACTCACCGTACGACTCATATGATTCCCCACTGAGTCCGTATTCATAGTAGTCATCTGAGCTGTAAACACACAGAACAGTGGAGATAAATATGACATGCAAGAAAAACATCACGTTCTACATCAAAGAAACTGCAATTATCAGCAACCCCACTTTTATTATAGAGCATCAAAGTCATATTCATCCCTGTGCAATCACATCTAATTCACACAAGGACAATAAAGGATTTTTTTTTATACTTTGTTGGGAGTAAAAGTGAAAAAAAGCAGCTTTCAGACAGCTTTCAATCACTCAAAAGTTCGCCCACATTTGTGTTTCTACAAGGCAATTTTCCTGCAGCGTATTTCCACACACTCCCCCAGTTCCATATCGCTGCATATGGAGATCTATGAGAGGTGGCAACTTTAATGAAAAATAAAAAGATGGGGAGGCAAGTTGCATAGCGCTTCATTTCTCGCTTATTTATTTATTTCTTTATTTGCGCTCGCCGGTGAGATGCTGACAGAACAATCCTGCGTCAGTATCATTCGGTAACAGCGCTATCATTCAAGAGAGGCAATTCATCATAAGGCTGCCACTGAGCCGACACCAGCCATCACAGCTGGGTCCTCTCCGCCTGCCTGTCAGTCAGTCTGTCAGCGACAGCAGCACCTCTCTGCTCTCCAGATTAGAGAGCTGAAAGCACCATCCAAAACCCCAGCGCACCACATCACCACCGCCTGACTGCTGAGGGCACAGAGGTGACAGTAATGACACACCGCAGTGGAAGTAACGCACCCCATTTTACTCCTGTTACTGTAATCGAGTAGCTTCTTGCGGAGCTGATCTTAAAAAGCCAAAAACTTGAGGTCCAGCAGGATGAGACAGTCCGGTCCTTTATCGAATTACACCACAGTTTGCAGCACTCCAGGAAATCAATTTCTACAAATTCAGCCTGCTATTAGGTCTGCTTTCACCGAGCAGCCTCTCAGACTGAAGCTGGACCATTGTGGAAAAGTCATTATTAATCTTCACTTAATTAATCTTTCCCTCTTTGTGTATTCCAGTAAATCCACTGATGAACTAAAGATCTACCTCTCTGTGTTTCCTCCATTAATCAGTCGGTTTTGTAAAATGCCAACACAGAGGTTTGTATGAGGACAGAGAGGACTAGCACACTTAATGTTTTAGGGATTATTTCATAGATAATGGATTAAACATTGTGTAGGCACCATTTAATCTTTCTGAAGTGCATGGAAAAAAAATGCAAAGCAATCCAATGCCATGCTAAATGCTGAAATTTAGCTAAATAGTGTAGCTTCATGTTTGATAACTTGCTTGGTGACTTCTGGGAAAATGAATGAAAATGTACCCTGATACTGAACATATGTTAAACAGAAGGATCAATGAACCAATCAAATGAGGCATGTTTGAGTTACTGAAATTTGAGACTTCAATTTTACTACTGCTACCAAACTTTGGAGAAATCCACATGAAATTAAAATGTCTTTTTAATCCTTTTAGATCACATCGCTAGTTGTATTATTCACTAACTTAACAGTGTTTATCAATATATTTAACGTATATCAATCTAGTAACGTGGTACTAACTTTATCTAGTAACATCAGATAGCTAGCTGTGGTGCTTTGCTGTGTTTCAATGGTCCAATCAAATCGCTCCAAATGGTTTGTCTCACTTACATATCCTGTTTTTACCAGAAACACGTCACAATACTTCCTTGTTTCAGTTAAAGGCTCAATTTCCAATTTAATAACATTTTTTCATTCTTACCTGTTTTAAGCAAGTAGGTTTTGGTTTTAATTTTACAGTGTTTGAAATATCCTTTGATTTGTGCCATGCTAATACAATATAACAATACAGCAGGATATGCATCAATACTGAAGTCATAAAAGGTCATTTCTGGTTGTTAATTTGTGGTTTCCACATTATAGAAAAAATACAATTTGAGAGTTTGATGCAGCGACCTGTTTCTCCACCGGCAGCGTCAACCACAGAGTTTACTTCCTGCTGTGCTCATGATGCTTTTAGTCAAAAATATGTTTTTGTCAAAGTTACTTCTCACTCACAAAAAAACAAATCAAGCAGGCTTATGTTAACAATGAAACTGATACCAGCTGTCACTCACAACCTCGATCTTATTGATGTTTATCAGTGCCCATGATGAGAGTTGTTTTAGGAACTCTATAAATGTAAAAGTACTAGAGGAGCCCTTTGCATTGCCTTTGCAGAAACCGTCTTTGTGTCTTGTAGATCTGTTTCAGAGATGAAATATTGTGTCTTAGAGAAAACTTAGTTAAACTCTAATAAATTTAGTGTGAGTAGCACAAACAAATTGTGCTCGCCTCCATTTTATTGCAGCGAAGACAGAAATCTCAAAACAAATACAAAACTTTGATCAAGTAAAAATGTAAAATGTTCTGCACGACCACATATAACTCAAAACATCCTTTATGCGATTACAGCTTCCCCCTTACACTCTCATCAGGACAATCTGATTGGCTGCTTTATTGCACTGTGAGACAACATGACCGGTCGAGGACAGAGATAGGGATCATTTTAAGAGCGCCATAGTGGCTCAATGAGACATGAGACAGCTCCCTAAAGAGGCCCGCGCCTTAAGTCAGGGCTTAGCATAAATTTTACACACTTCATAATTCAACTACAAACAATGCCAAGCCGGCAGAGGCAAACAAGGCTGCTCCCCTGCGCCGATGTACTCCACTCCCCACCACCACCTCCACCGCCACCGTCTCCAAGAAGCGAGGCCAGCTGCTGAGGTTTCCAGTCACCCCTCGCGGCTGAGGTGCCACCATGCATCTGCCACGCATGTCAAGTCGCTGGAATATCCCTGACACCGCTGGGAGGGGTGAAGAGGGAGACGGAGAGAGACACGTGACGAATGAGTGCGTGTTTTGGCTCGTCATGTCGTGTACCCCGAGACGAGACCTGACAGGATACTAAATAATTAGATTTCACACTATGCTAAAACGCGGTGTATCCCAGAGAGGTCGCCTTCGAAATAAACATCAGGTTTTATGACGGACAGAAAATCAATTTGCCACAATTCACAGGTGCTTGAGGGCAATATTGTGAAGTATGTGAAATATTGGGTAATTTTGGGCTTTCCTGTATAGCTCTGTTATTTTCAGTAATAAAATAAAACAGGATACACAGCACTGCTAAAATAGTTTTAAAGCCTGCACCGTGTGGAATATCTGCATTTTTCTCTTTAATTTATTTTTACTATGTATGTCACAAACTGGGAACCAGGACTCCTGTAAAAACAAAAAAAAAAGGTGCTCTCTTTTCCACTTAACTCTTGAAGCGTCTCTGTTGCTGATGGTGGAAAGCACCAATAATAGGCGTGTGCTGTGCTGACGGCTGCCAGTGCAGACCTGCTCTGTGCACAAAGGAGAAGAGTGCAACAGAAGCTGTTAGGCGCCTCTAATTTCTGAGGTGACGTTTTGTCAATATTGCTACACAACTTCTCGGCGTAGTTACTTTCTCCTCTCAATTACAGAGACCGGGAGTCATGAGACGCTTTTCTGAAGGTCAAAGATTCCCGTAAAATTCTGCTTTGTGAAGCCAAAAGTTTGGCAGCGCCTCATGCTCTGCAGCTCATTTAGTGTATTTATCCTAAAACTTTTTATTTTATTATTTAGCATACAGTGAAGGGAAGTGCAGTAGTGTTTGAAATGGGCCCTTGAGATCTGAGAAAGCGTTTGTTACAAGGCCTTTAGACAAAGGAGCAGCTGCTTTGCTCATATTTTGTTAGTAGTGAGTGGGAATTTATCCAACACACCACTGTGTGTGTTGTTCTGCTGAGGACATGGTGGGTTATTTCAAAATACAGAGATTTTTTTTTAATGTAAAATAATAAAAAACAATTGCAATGAAGATTTTGGAAAAATTACTATTTTCATTCATGAGCAATCAAGCAAACTAGCTAAACGAATAAGCCAGTGTAAAGTGACTGATTTAGCTAGCTACTGTTTAGCTGAATTTTAGCATTAAGGAGGATGTTTTGTTGTCCACATACTTCAGAGGCTTTAGTGTCTACTTTCCTTATTAAAATGGCAAATTTTATAAGAAATGTCACTCAAAAAGGTCATGCTTTTTATTACATATAGTTTACCGTATTTTCTGCACTATAAGAGGCATCGGATTATAAGGTGCACCTTCAATGAATGGCCTATTTTAAAACTGTTTTCATATATGTGGTGCACTGCATTATAAGACGTATAGAATAGACTACTGTAGTGACGATATCGTATGTACGAGTAGCTCTTACCAGTATTTGTGCCGCCTTCGTTGAAAACAATGTATTTCCAACTCCATTTGTCACAGTTCAAAGCTACATGAACAGCTGTTTTATTTATTTATTTATTTTTTTAGCCATAGAGATGATACCTGTTATCTGTACCAGGCTGTAACCACGTGTTAACATCTGTCGGGGCTGATGCCTGGAGGTGGACGCTTGACTGACT
Source organism: Pseudochromis fuscus (assembly GCA_900323345.1). Taxonomy (NCBI): domain Eukaryota; kingdom Metazoa; phylum Chordata; class Actinopteri; family Pseudochromidae; genus Pseudochromis; species Pseudochromis fuscus. The sequence continues at coordinate 23,595 of OOFC01013234.1, read as the reverse complement.
CATAAAAATACAAAATCTTAAAATCAAATACATATTTTACAATGATAAAAAGATGTAGGTTGATATACTTTCTTTCTATAAAATATTTTATTGTACACGGGGAAGATTAAAGGAACAGAAAATGGATCATCATCTACATATCGATACTTTACTGCTGTGACATTTATTCAATACATCCCATCCCCATCTTATTACATCTTTAATCTTTAATCTACATCATTAATATTTATACTATTTTATATTTCTGTATTTTATTTCATACAGGTGTGCGTATATGTGCACCTGTGTGTCTGAATGCTGCTGCTCTAATTTCCTGTGGGGGATTAATAAAGTCTTATCTTTATAAATACATGCATACATTGATATATTGTAATATTGACAGCACTCGGAAAAACTTCAGGCATATTCGACTATTTATGAAAAAGAGTTTATGTCATAATCTATCTTCCCAAGTGTATTTTTTTACAAAGGCTTTTCTATTCCTTTGAGGTGAGATGAAGACATGTAGATAAAACATGACAGGAAAAAAATAATAATTAAAAAATGTGCCACGTGTCACATCCTCATACATTCTACATTTTCCATTGCTGATATGTCAGAGGCTCACAGCTGGCGGTATGAGATGAGGTGCCCGGGGTGGATCTCACTGGAGATATCACCCTGTCATAGGTGTGAAAGTGCTTTGACTTTCTAAATAGGTCAGCTTTTGATTTGACATTCATTAGCAGGAGGCGTCCGCTGCTTTGTGTCTCCCCGAACTTCACCGGCCGAGATGAGACAAACAGCAACCTACATCCAGTTTAAAGCCACGGGAGGCGAACGCAGCACCTATTAGCCGAGTGTGTCTCTGTGCTGTTTCCACAGGTAAGGACCCTGCCTCTCTAACGCATCTGTCATCTCCGTAAACGCTTCATCTTAAGCACTGATGTTGCCGTTCCTGGGCACCGTGAAACAGATGGGGGTGTTAAATCTGAATGATGTAGTACACGTCCCTAGTGGACTTTGTTTTCTTACATCGCCATTACTCTTCCAGTCCTCTGTGATAAATTTGAAGAAATGTAGTAGGACATTACAAGGGGCTGTAGAGATAATACGGCAGCGGTGTGATGTGGAAGGAGGCTGCTTTTCCTCTGTTAGTCCATTACCTGCTAACTCGAACTGATCACGACTGGTGGGATCCTTGAGCAAAAAAAAAAAAGATAAAAGAAAGAAAGAAAGAAAGAAAGACTTCCTTGATGCTTCTTCTGAAATATTTTTTTCCCCATTCGTTCCTGGCACAAGGTTGAAAAGTAAAATGCTGATGAAAAATGGCCCACACTGAATGCTCTGATTATACCGGCTCAGTGATTTCCACAGACAATATTACAATGAAAATAGATGGTGGGGGGAGCAAAAAAAAAGCAGAACTACCTACTTTTTCACCATTTTTCTATGAAATGAAGCTCACATAATTTCAGATTGGAAGCTTCGTTATGGATACACTGGTGATTGCACAGCGTGGTGGCTGATTGCAAAGCCATCTCCACCGCTGACCCCCCGCCGACGAGTCACAAAGAGGCGCCAAATGGCCCTACGGCAAAGATTTGACTTTCCAAATAAGTCTGTTTGTGGTTACTTTGCCTTCTTTGTGAGGCTACCTGTAATCCTCCTTCATGACCACCGCTCCAGGTCAAAGCTACAGTTTCCTTTAAAACCCAACATGTCATGGTTTTTACATTGTGACTATTTGGAAGAGTTTTTGGTCCTTTTTACGACACATTAAGGTTACAATCTGTGACTTTAATCTGGGGTAAATCCCGCCCTCCTTTCTCGTCACTCATCTTGAGAAGATGTCTACTTAAAAAACAACAAAAAACACAAAACCACCACCTAGAAACTCAGCGTCTGTAAAGATGTTTCAGAAGGAGACAGCGAACACAGTCGATCTTCAATAAGAATAAATAAAAAACACAAGTATTCCAGTTTTACTAACTTTCTTCCAGACACAACAAGCAGACCTCAGAGCAGCAGCAACAACAAAAGCCCAAAAAAAAAAAATCAAACATTTTTACGTCCCCTTGTGAAGTTGAAAACACTGGAAACACAGTAGCCGTAACAAGGGACTCTGCTGGGGTTGTCAGTTTGTGGCAACTATTGTGTAAGAAAACAATGAAAAGAGGGAAAAATAATCATACATGTTACTGCATAGGTGAAATTACTGGTTAATTAGGCTAAAGCACCAGTCAGACAGCTCTGTCACCTCTCTTTCTACTGAGGTCAAACTAGTGTTGGCTCTAAGTACACTGCAAAAACTAGATGCTCAATTATGACCCAGTGCTGGCAGATGGCTATCTGATGTGTCAGAGTCCTTTAGCTGGAAATCTGTGACCCCTGAAAACCACTTCTCTGGCCACCATTTTCAGTCATGCTACTGGCGTGGCTCTAAGGCAGTGCTGCTCTCTCTGTCACTTTGGTCCAGACTGAAGTATCTGGACAACTACACAAATACATCGCCATGAAATTTTAAGAAGACACTGAAAGTTTCCAAAGGATGAATCAACAGTGGCAGGACTAGTCTGACAAATATCTGCTACTGTGTTTTCTCAAACAAACACAGGTACTCAATTATAAGCCAGTCGACACAAACACAGCACAGCCCTTAATTATAGACTGTGGACAAAACAAGGGTGGTTAAAACCCTGATAATGTACAATTTGACCATTTCAATTGAATGAATCCAACAATATCGTCACACTATTGTTGTTGTTCTGAAAAACTGCAGTATTTTTCTTTTACCTATAGTAAGTTTGTGCAAATGGTTAGGATTTATATGGCCAGACTCAAAGTGCTCACACAGAGACCATTATTCATTCACACCGGTGGCAGTAAGCTAGCCACAGCTGCTCTGGGGCAGACTGACGGAGGCGTGGCTGCTAATTTGCGGGATTCGGACCACCGACCCTTCAGTAGGTAGACCGCCGCTCTACCACTGAGCCACTGCCGTCCAAATAAAAGCTCTGTTATGAAATTAAGGATTTCTGTCCACTGAAAAGGCTCGAGGACTTTTAATTTGAAACACCTGCAGGAAGGGGTGCTGCAACTTGTTATGCTGATGATGCCTCAAAACAAGGCTTTATACTCAAATGTGTACTGCCAAAACAGGAAATGATAAATAAAGTCCTGCCTCTACAACAAGCCCATTTTAAATAGAGGATTAATACGTTCTGCAGTTGAGGGAAATAAAGATTGACTGACATTCTGCGCTACCACAGAGTGAACATTTATCTTGAGTTCATCATTAGGTCCAAATTTCTTTGGTGTTTCAGTCCGAGCTGCAGAATCACAACACTCAAAACTAAGATTACATTTCCTTAAAATCACCCTGCTAGTGCTGCCACTGTAAAAATATCAGCAGTCCAGGCCATAGCTGAGGCTCCTTCATCTTGGAGTCATCATCTAACGGGCACCAACCGTCACCCTACGAGCAATAACACCAGCTCCTCCATTTCTTGAGCCGCCTTAATGACCCCAACACCACTCTCCACGTGCCAGCACCATAGATAAGTAACAGAAAGGATAGATCATAGACTTTGCAGCACTACTTCTGTATTCACAGCCCCTAGTTTGCCGGGAGGGAGGCAGTGATTCACCACCATAATGACCATATTTTATAGCAGTGAGGTGGATGCTGGTAGCTCTTTTGTGGCTTTCCTTTATGTTACAACAATAAGCAGACAGGCATGCACGTGTTAACCATCTCCACGTGTGCAGTATATTGAATGTACAAGACTCCACATTGTAACAAGAGGAAGGAAGTTGACACCTTTAGTGTTTGATGTATGGATGCGATGTCGTATTTAACCAAGCAGCTCCTCGGTTATTAGCAGAATAACACTGGAGGTTTGTGTGTGTGTTGGTGTTTCGAGGCTCTTTCAAGCGACTGACTCTAAACTACACCATGAAACTTAGAAATCCAGACGCTCTCCTCTGCCTCCCCGGTGCTATTTGTACTAAGATTTACTGTTGTTCCTCAGGGACGCGCCTGCCCTTTAAAACACTGTCACACGGCTATCCTTGTGCCCACGGGCCCTCCGGGATCCAGCCTACGATGCAGCGTACCAAAGCAAGGTGCAAAGGAAGGTGCGAGGTGTCAACGGGAGGAAGTCTCCGAGGTGTCAAGTATGAAATAATGCTTTGATCACGCCCGAGCTGTGAGGGATCAACCTCGCCGTGACCCCTCCGAGTGTCCGGCCACGGCCGTGCCACAGCTGTCATCCTTCTCATTTCCCTGCAGAGACGTCGCTTCCTCTCCGCTAATAGAATTAAAGACGCTCTCTACAAGTAGCCCCTCCAGCATCCTTGACCTTTGAACTCGGCTCGGAGCTAAAGCGCCGCGGCTTTTCGATAACTCTCCGGAGATGAAGCCCTCTGCCGCCTCTCCAAAAAAAGATGATAGCTCAGTTCTCTGTGTTGTATAAACATGGTAGGAGGAGGCTGCCATGTGGGAGCTCTTGGACCGACTGCCACAGCTGTCATGCTGAGGTAGCGTTGCATGAGGTTCCCCCTCGGGCGTCAGCTCTCTTCTGAAAGATGTAAATGTCGCGAAATGTCTTCAGGGCGACTAAAAACAACTTTTTAGCTTCACTCTCATGTCTTAAGGTTGCGAGAGGCCGATTTGCCTTTCAGATTTAATTACGTCTAAATTACTCAGTTGTGGTTGTTCTGGATGACACAGTGTGTACAGTATAGTTACACAGCTTGTCTGGTTTCATGTGTCAGTGGTTACAGTTTTCTTGCGGACAGTAATGTGTGATAGAACATTTGGTACAAGCTAAACACAACAGAGAACATTAAGATTTTATCAGCGCCATGCAGAGATATAGAGTATATTCATTAGCATACTGCGTTAAATCACAATGTTACAGCTGCTGTGTGGAGATTTTTATATGATATTATCATTTTAAGGTTGTTCTGTAGGGTTGTTGAAGAGTGGGTACTTTTCTACCTGTGTACTCAAGAAACTTTTTACTAGACCCAAAGAGTCGTTTGTAATATTGCAAAGTACTTTAATAACTATGTGTAAAATTACCAAACATCCCTCAGCTCCAGCTCCTCAGATATGAGACGTATGTGCTTTTTAGTGACGTTTGATCGTAAATGGTAAATGCACTTACATGGCACCTTTTACCACGGCTTAGGTCTACAAACTGCTCTTTATGTTTTGTTGCCTCTCACCAGAAAAAGGTGCTAGCGAACATCCGGAGAAACCTGGGGTTCAGTGTTTTCATCAAGGACACTTCAACATGCTGGGGATCGAGCCACCGACCTTATGACTCTACTACCTGAACCGTGAACTTATCATTTTAGACTGACTGGTTGATCAGACGATGCTAACGTAAGCACAGTCCTCTGCTCACACACAGGCTTCATTGTTGCTGTGGACACAACGGTTCATGGAGAATAGATGGTCTTTCAATTAAAAACATGTGGCGTGGTACTCAATCAGCGAAGTGCCATCGCAGTGACACTTTAACCCTTAATGCACTATGACTGATAATAGTCGTTCTGCCTTCTCTTTACCATCAGCGCTAACACCGATGACGTTCGTTTTTGTATAACTTTTAGTTCCCACCGTGCAATAGTCTTGACCGAGTTTGTGTCGGCTTGGTTTATTTCCGTGGGCCCAGGACTGTGCATTGCATTAAAAACAACTACAGCGCGCTGACGGTTAAAAGTATCCTGTTGAGTTCAGGACCAAACTTACTTTGAGCACTTGTGGAGTATTGCTAGCAGCAAGGTTGCAACTAAACTTTCAAATACACTTTCTTTTTTTTTTTTACCTCTGCCAAGAAGGTTATGTTTTTAAAAGCATTTTCCACTCTGTGTCTACACTACAGAAAAACTAACAAACAGATCTGTGTGATTTCTTTTTTGAGAGAAAGGATATTACTCAGTGAACGAATGATTACATTTTTGATGGGGTCCTGTCTGAGATAAAAAAAATAAAAAATCCCCCCAAATAATGGGCGAATGCTTTAACAAGATAGTGTTGCCATTTCCCCACAAGAACTGGATTATGCCTTGATGGAGGTTTGTGTTCTCTGAGTGTTTTCTAGTTATTATAACATTTCAGAAAATAGTGCAACATAATAATAGTCCAGACATAATAACATGAGATAAACTGTATTGTCCCCTCAGGGAAATCTGTCTCGGACAACAGCGCTAGACAGTTGCAAATCGCCACCGGTTACATCTGTCAAACAATCGTAGACAACACACCACAACCACCCACAGCTGGTGGCTGCTCCCTGGAGATGACAGACAAAGCATGAATTATCTTATGTCCCCCTGCTCTGTGATACTGCACATTCCTCCACGGCCTCTGATAAAAATATATACAATACAATATAAATATAAGACAACAAGCACTTGTAATAAAACCCAACTGTGCCCAAGGATAAAAAGAATAAAATAAGTAACAATAAATATCGATACGTACAATAACAGCTCGTACATGAGTGCAAAGAGGCCGTAAAAAAAAAAGAAGCCAAATAAGCAACATCAACAATAAAATAAGATGAAATAAAATAGATACCATAATTGCATCCAAGACCAAGGGACTGGGAAGTAAAATGGACTAAGAAGGACCTAAGGAGTAAGATTAAGACATTGATATTCAACCTAACTAATAATTATCTAGAAACAAAAAAGATCTTTTGAAATTGAGATGGTTTAACCAGTGAAAGTTTGGCATTTTAATACGAACACTGAGCCATTTGAACACTGACAGTTTGCAGAGAGGAATCTAATTTTAAAAGGAAAAGCAGGAATCAATTCTGTGTTTTGTGAGTGTAATAGAGGAGTATCAAGCAACATAATGCATTTCCACTTGGTGGCATCAATAGATGTAACCAAGATGATGTCTTACATACTGAGATATTATTGATTATTTGAGTGGCTGATCACCACCCACCGCTACATTTATAACATTCACTATAGAAAGGTATTTCACCTTAATTAAGGCATCTGATGCAGCATCGCAATCAGTTTAACGGCAGCAGCAGCAGCAGCTCTTTAAACCCCATTCTCTTCTTTTCCTTTTTGTGTTCACAAATGGCAGGCCTGTTTCGAGCATAAGCCATCGGGGTAATACCATGACAGAGAGACTGTAAATTGTTCTGCTTGTTATCCTCGGGCAACTGAAATCCTGCCACGGCAGCCGGAGCTCAGATTGGTGACTGGGAACTCCTTAGGCTGCGAGAAACATTGTTAGGAGACTTCTTGTCCGCACACACACACACACACACACACACACACACACACACACACACACACACACACACACTCTCTCTCTCCTCGAGGTCCTGCTGCAGCTGGGACCTGCTGCAGGCTCGAGGTGAAAATAAAGCACCTTTGTCTATCACAAAGCTAAATAGGATTGTGACTGTGAGGCTGTGGAGGCAGAGGATTGTGTTTTAATTGCTAATGCAACAATAAAAGCTAATAATAAATAGGTGAACCCGCTGTTGACAGCATTAGCATGTCTTATATTAAAAATTCTATATGTAATTTGCTCTGCCAAGGAGGATGTGAACTCTCTGTTATTTATCTGTCTATTTATTTGTTTCACTTTAGAGATGGGCTTTCACCCAAGGACCAGTTGTAATGTAATCCCCTCAAAAACTTTTTTTAAACAAAATCACAAAAGATGTTTTAAAAATGTGTAACTTTGCTGATGGATTTTGTTGAATCTCTACATACAGGATGGTAATCTCTCATCAGACATGACTTATACCTCAGTGTAGGTTTGTGCTCTCTGCTGCTTTCGTGTCCTAAATATACTGCTTGCAGCCGAAAACAAAGAGAATATCCTGCACGATATATATCCTGTATTTGCGGACAAACAATCAAAATTTTATCAATCCAAGGCCGGTGATATATACTGCATCAGGCTTATGTTGCATACATGCTCAGTGTCAGCCTGCAGTAACTAAAACCAGGACACAAGACACACAAATAACAAGAAGAAGAAGTAAGTGAATCAGCTGTCTCTGGAGGCACAGGCTTCTATGTCTGGGCCCTATTAGTTGCCTCGTCTCCCGCCAGATAACAGACATGAAAATCTCTTTGAGTCCGCCCAGCCTCCAGCCTCCTGCACGACGGACTCCATTTTTCCTCCTGTGCTGCCGCCACCAAAAAAACCAGGCACCAAAACACCCCCGCCGTTATTCACGGGAGCTGCTTTTAAAACAAATAGCTGAAGATTCCTGAGGCGGACCTGTGTCCTTCCTCCCTCTAGCAAGCATCTGTACACCCAGCCGCCAACACTTCAAGATCAAACCTCGGTGTGTTACACAGGGAGAGGAGTGTGTGTGTGTGTGTGGGGGTGGGTGGGTGTGTGATCTGGACCAAGCAAAGAAAAAATAGAAAAGAGAGAGAGAGATAGCACAAAAGATGGATGAAGCCTGGGTGACATACATCCTGACACCTCTACAAAAGAAAACATCGACCACCCTGCTCACAAAAGCCAGGGGACAGAATGATGCTTTTTTCTTCCCATGTGTCTGTTTTTTTTTTCCCCAGCTGCTGCCAATTCAATCCAATTTCTGACACCCTAAATGTGGCAACAATCATTGTTTCTTTGAAGTGGCACAGGCCGGCATACATAAATGTAACGCGTTGTGTGTTGATAAAATACAGTGGGAGACCAGAGCGAAAGCCTTTGACCTTGTGTGGCTTGGTGAGTGTGATAGCTGCCTGGATATAAGAAAATCAATATTCTGCATTTAGCCGTGCAGGACCCTCTGTTAAATGGAGCAGCGTACCACCGTTGCTTTTTTTTACAATGACACCAGAAACACGCTGAGGGAAAAAAACAAAAAAAAAACACCTTTAGCCAGATATTTTTCGATTAAAACAAAGATAATATGTTTATCGCAATCAGCCGCATTAATTTCCTCGGAGGGAGCTGTGGTTACGTCACCCCAATCTGCCGAGAGAGGTTTATTTTCAGATTCAAAGATTAGCTTCTTACTAACCACCAGACTTCCCAAATCTTCTACATGTGTAACTGTATTTTTATTTTTTTTTAAGTGTAACTGGGACATTGAAAATGTTAAACTCAGCCCTTTCTGAGTGAATCTTAAAGGACGACCCAAAGGTCAGTCCAAACATTTCACACTTCACAAAATACTTCATTAACAGCAAGTGTTCTTTTGAGTTTCAAACAGGGCAGAAAATGAGCATAAATGACTCCTAACGGCTCGTGCACCATAATCCAGCTGTTCTCAACACTTCCACATCTCCATGTTACCTCATATTCTCTTACATTTACTCAAGACCAAATGTCCACACGGCAGCAAACTCACTGCCCTTGGATGCTGCTCATAAACTTGTATTTTATACTTTGAGAGTCATAAATACAACTTACTGCATATTCAAGTTGTTTTTAATTCTCTCAAGCTGTCGAGAGCACGGCCATGTTTATATTTTTGACCTGGTAGCAGCTCGAAAGAAGACGATAACCTGGTGTAGCTTCTCTACACTGCCACTACACTCAGTAAATTAGTTATGTCATGATAGTTATAATGATGTTTGTCATGCAGCTGCATCACAGATGTAGTTTGTGATGGTGTTAAAATGTACTGCATTATAAAGAGATGACAGGGATCCTATTAACATATCACCAATTGTATAAATCCATATTTCTATTATTTATAAGAGAACTGTGTAAATGTCACTTCTGTCACTACACTGAGTAATAACATCCCAGATCTATTTTAGGACATTTTTTGAACTTTCCATGCCAACCATAGCTGCTGTGGGGTTTGGGTTTAGAGGAGTTGTGACAAAAACAAAGAGAAACATTAGCAATAACTTTGAATCAGAGACTGGTTATAGAAATGGACACAGCAAGACAAATGAGGCCAATGCAGAAAAGTGTAATACCACTGATGGCCACTAGATGCTGGCTCCTAAAATCTCTCGCTCTAACTGACTTGAAATCAAAAATCACTTTTTTTCCCACAAGTTATTCTGATGTCATTAGTTAAAGTCAAGTCTTCTTCTCTAAAACAGGAAGATTTAGGGAGTGAGTACTTTGATTGACAGCTCTCAATGATTAACTGGTGGTTTCTAGTCTCATACACACTGGACAGTGTTGTTGGGACCCACCTTCTCACTCCCTCCTTCATATTCAAATATGGTCTCTCCATATTGGTCAAGAAACCAACATGATGACGTTCAAATGCCAAACTCTTGGCTTCAAAATGTGAGTCCGCAAACCAATGGGTGACATCAAGTTAGCATCATCCATTCTATACACAGTTGATGCAAATTAGCTCCAGTGTTTAAAATTTACTCCCTGTTTACTCTGAGTTGGTCTCAACCATCTCCTAGGAAATAGCAATAACAAACATTGTTAGCAGCCAGCACAGTGATGCAGTGGTGAGCACTGTCACCTCACCACCAGAGGGTTCGGGGGTCGACTCTCGGCTTGGACATTTCTACGTGGAGTTTGCTCGGTCTCCATGTGCGTGCTTGGGTAATGTTTTCTCCGAGTCCTCCGGTTTCCTCCCACAGTCCAAAGACATGCTTGTCAGGTGAATTAATTAGTGTGGATGGTTGTTGGTCTTTGTGTGACCTTTGCAGGGTGCACCCCACCTCTCAACCATTGCCAGCTCCAGCCGACCCCCATGACCCAATTTGGATAAGCAGGTACAGAAGATGACTGACAGACTGACGAGCATTGACAGCATGTCATGTGGAGCTGATTAGTTTGGTTATTGGAGTTTTGCTTGTGAAGTTGAAGAGTATTGTTGAGAGTCAACAGACACCATTAAGCAGGTTAAAACTAAATTTGGTTTGTTGTTCTGCAGAATTTCAAATGACAATAAAGTTATTTTGTATCTTGTTAAGTTGCTGGCCCTAAAACCAATGCAAAAACACTCTGCAGAGGTGGGAAAACTTCAAAGGTATGCAGTAAATTATCTTTGCACTCATAACCTTTCACATTAAGCGTAGTTACTTGTTCCACCATTAACCTAAAAAATGTTTTAGTGCAACCTTAATCTTTAACTTTATGTCTGCCACAGTATGGCACATTACTAAATTAATCGACGTTGTTGTTTTTGTGAGATGAAAAAGTTACAGAGTCACAAAGTTCACAGTGGGACGGTAATGGCTCAGTGGTAGAGCAGCTGTCTACCAACTGAAGGGTTGGTTGTTCGATTCCCGCTCCTCCCAGTCATTTTTGGGGTTTCCTTGGGCAAGACACTTTACCCACCTTGCCCTGTATGAGTTGAGTGAATGGTTTGGTGGCAGTTAGAGGGGCCATAGCTGCAAATTGGCAGCCACGAATCTGTCAGTTTGCCCCAGGGCAGCTGTAGCTTAGCTTAGCTTAGCTTACCACCACTGGTGTGAATGAATAATGGTCTTTGTAAGTGCTTTGAGACTGGACTTCCAGAAAAAAGCGTTATATCCTTATATTATTACATAAGGAGGAGGTTGGGGTGGATTGACTGGGCAACAGGCAAAGGACCATGAAAGTCGGATGTGCTTGGTATCCATTCACCACACTGACCCACACACAGTGCATCTCAATACAGAGCTCAATGCTTCACACAGGCGCCTTGTTGTGGGAACTTGTGTTTTTCAGGATTATCCAGTGGTGGTGGTGGTGGTGGTTATGTCAGTGGTTGACATAAATCCTTTGAAATGATGAAGTAATAGTGAGGATTATTTGAAGAACAAAAGGCAGCCACTTACTTTTGTCCTTGATTACTGTAGTTGTTGTCATATGATTCATATCCTTGGTCGTCGTAAGCTGTTCCGTAGCCGTCGTCGTAATCCTGGAGTAGCAGAGAAAAAAAAATTTGACCCAGTTAGATGTGGGAAAAAAAAACCTTTTTGACATTGATAAGATGTTTATATGACAACCTGTCCAACAGTGCACCTGTTGAAATGCAGAGGGAAGAGGATGAGAAACGTGTATGTTTAATAAATGCTGCTGAGTACGATGTCTTAGTGTGGATTTATTTCTTACTATCCTTCAAGTTCTAATACATTTTTTTTGTATTTTGTAACTTCGCTCAGATATGTGGGTCAAAGCGCTTCATGTGCAGCTGTTGGTAAAGAAGCCCATATGCAGCACCATTAGAGTGGCAACTGAAGCCCTGCCCTTGTCTCTGAGTCAACTGACTGACAGTGGGATGTAAAGACTCTCGCTGTGGCTACGTTTCATCACCACCTCAAAGGATGAGCCTTGAACATCTGTTTGTGCACTTGCAATCTGCCCCGCCCCCCCTCCTCTGCACTCCACCCAGGCCCCCGCCAAGACAAACATCAAAGCGAACCAGTGCCGCACCCGTCCTAATTTGGGATAAATGGGACTTATGTTCCACAAAAGGCGTCGACCCCTAGCGACACATCTTTCATCCCCCACACACTTCTTGGCTAATTCCATCTGCCCCTTATTTGCATGCTTGAAACGAATGCCTGTAAGATTTAGCACCAGAAGAAAATGCTCATCACATCCATGTTATTATTAAGGCCTTAATTCCTGATTAGAAACACGCATTTGCCAAATGACAGTATTTGAATTGACTCTTTTATCTTTAATCCTCCAGAAAAGTGTGAAGGGACTACATATGACTTATAACAAAGAGACCCGGATGCAGTCAGACTTCCATGTTTCTGGGTAAAATATGACATTTGATGCAACAGTTGCTTGGATGTTTGTTTTCGTAAACTGTAAATCTGCTGCATTTTAGGAATCTGCTGCACGGGAATATGCTTAAACCTCTCCTTGGTCATCCCATTGGGCGGCTGTTTAAGGCTTGCTTGTGATTTCTGTTGTTTGTGCGCGTGGGAGGACTGTTGGTTTTTGTGCGGAGGTCTTTGTCAGTTCTCCTGTATTTGTCTAGAAGTAGCTGAAAGGGAATTCAGGTCCCTCCTGGCATTTGTAATTCTGCAGCTACAAGAGCTTTTGCAAAGTCAACAATTCCCCATGCTAATGCAGAGACTAAGTTTAGTCAACAACTGTACTTTTGACTATATGAAACCACTTAAGCCCGCTTTAAAAGCAATAGGAGCAGCAGCTTTCAAAAGGCAGTGCACGTTCATCAAGAGGGATGTAATTAAAAACACTTTTCTACTGGCAGAGGAAATTGTTGACTTTGATTTGCACTGAAAATAGAAGAAAAAAGGAGATATTTATGATTGACAAAAGGGAGACAGAGAGTTGGGTGTATAATTTCTGAAGGGTGAAGAAGGCAATACAGAAAAAAAATGACACAAATCTTTAACCACGGTAATTTGTGTAGTTCTAAATGGACTGCACTTAAATTGCACCTTATCACCTTTACTTAGATGTCAAAGCGCTTTACAATGGCCTCGCAATTCACCCATTTACACACACACACTCACACACCAATGCAAACAGAGCTGCCATGCAAGGTGGTAGGTAACATAAGGAGCAACTTAGGGTTCAGTGTCTTGCTCAAGGACACTTCAACAACCCGCTCTACCAGTTAAGCCCCCTAGAAAGCATTCAGAGAGCACAGACCTCTGCCAATAATCCATATATAATCCATGTCCAACCTCCACCACATTGTCTCAAAATGTTGCATGTGTGTGGAGATTCAGGGATTTTTTACTGACAGGATCCCATCCTCTGATCTTTCCTACAATGTAATGATTTGTTCCCTGGGTACTACCCTATCTCTGAAAACAAAAAAAAAATCAGCTCAGTAGTTACTCTGCAATGTTGCCAACAGTCAGTCAGGTCCAGAACAAAATGTAACTACACAGATCAACTGGGTAACCAGATAACAGTAATAAGGGCGGAGAAAACCATCAAACAGGTAGGAAAAACACTAAGACTTACGGAGCCCCAGACATGACACGGTAAAAAAAAAAAAAAAAAAAATCTGGCACAATATAGCTATAACGTGCACACAAAATACTAATTTGTGACAACGAAATACTCACGCCATGAAGTACGTATACTATCATTCCAGTGCACAGCAATACTCTATGTGAGGGGTCCCCAACCTTTTTTTGCACCATGGACCAGATTAATGTAAGCATTATTTTTGCGGACCAGCCTTCCAGATGTGGCAGATAAATACAGCAAAACTTCCTGTAATTCCTCGGCCATTTGCGCTAGTGACGTGATTCCAGCTGATTCTGAAAGCTGAAAAGTGGAGCATTTCGTATATATTACATACATTACGGCATTAATGCAGGGGAATGTGCAGCAGTAATGTTGTGACATATTACCTACATTACGGTAGTGTACGGAAGCTCCACTTGTCAGCTTTCACAATCAGCTGGAATCACGTTGCTACCACAAGTGGCCGAGAAATTACAGTGATTTGACTGACACATGTCACTTCCTGTCAGCAGCTAAATGTTTGGGGTAAAAGGGTTAAGTTGTCCTCTTTGCAAAGAAAGTCTCCATAGACATTTGTTTGTTTTTTTTAATCATATTCACAAGTTTGCGGGCTTATTTTTTGGGTAACTTATCTGATACATCGTATCATGTGACCAACACAAGCGTAGTGACACGTCAAGAAGCACAGATGAAAGTAAAGTCGGAGAGAATCCGGTTATTTTTCCAAATAAAATGTCTTTTGAACTCTAATAGTAAATACAATGGAAATGATAGAAATTATTTATTCTTTCTGTGCGACTTGGTAACAAATGTCTCACGGACAGGTACTGATCCGGTGCCCAGTGGTTGGGGACCACTGCTCTACATGATAACAATGAAATGTATCCCGGTTTCCAAATCTTCCCTCTGCCGGCAAAGCAACCCAGCTCTCAGTATTCTGTTTAAACACCTCTCAGTAATAATGGTCCTTACAGTGTCAGGCTTTTCACAGTGTCTTTGTAGCTCATTCTCAGCCTAAAATCCAATCATACTATCCCTGTTCATCATGTAGCTTTAGCCCCTCTGCTGCCTCTACCTTAGACCTAAGAGAAGGTGCGCTTGATGTGCTTACCCAGCTGTCCAGGAATATTATAACTACTTCGTGGCCACAAATTAGTATTTTGTAAGAACGTTATACTCATTTTGTGGCCACAATTTAGTATTTGGTGGTCATGAAATAGTATTTTGTGCAGACATTATAGCTATATTGCGGCCATAATTTATTTATTTTTTACCATATCATGTCTGGGGCTCTGTAAAAACCATCTAAGACATACAAAGTGAGCAATTACCAAAATAAAATAGGAAATAACCATAACAGAATCCAAAACTATGGCACTATTTCAAAAGTGTTTTAAAGCTGCAATTCCTGTTATATATATTGTGATTTTTTATTATCTCATTGACAAAGATCATTCATGGTGCCACTTCCCAACAGAACAGAAACTAAATGTCTGAGTGCTCTGTTTTTAACAGTTGTTAACGTCTAACAGAAGTATGTTTGGCAACTTAAAAGTGCTAGCATGCCATGTTACCATCTCTGCAGCCCACACACTTCCCACGGCTCACGTTGTTGAGTAGCTTCGAGGCCCAGAATAACTGGACGAGTCGACCTCAAGTCAGGGTAACACGCCACAAAACGACTCCGCAGTTATCAAATCATCAGTCCCCAGAGAAGAGCTAACGTCGTGTTCTTATCTTCTGTCTAAACATCTTTGGAAATGCACTGTGATTGCATTACAGCAGTGGCTCTCAGAAGTTTATTACACTACAGAGGAAACCGTAGCAACTAAGATCACATTAGATTGCATTAAGTCGCCAGGCGCTTTTCGATAAAGTAGTTTACATTTGCCCCCACATACACAAGCATCAGGTTACATACAGCTATATTTTATTATGAATTGTTTATACTTCAAAATAGAAAAAAAAACATGCAACATACAGTATTTGCTCAAAGCATAAACTCCAGCGTTTGAAGCTGAAAGAGCTTCAACTAAAGTGTGCGTTGCTAGAAATGTCATCCCATTTGAAATTAAAATGTCTCTGTTTTTGTCAGAAACAAGTCTGTTTTTGTTTCATTGCTCTGAGGAGCATCCTATTTCAATCTAGTTAAAAGTTGACTCCATTAGAGAGACGCTACTGCAAGCGTGACTGTGAATTTTGAATAACGGGAATCTCAAGAGGAGGACAAACAGTAAAATCTTCTAGATGTTGTTGGGAAAACAGCCTCAGTTGTTGAAAAAGTTTAGTTTATTTGAGCTTTCACTGCTCCAAACAAACCTTTTTACATACAAAACTAGAAAGCACTCACAGGACTGTTTACACTTGGTTTTAAAATAGGTGATCAGATCACAAATGGACACCTGTAATTAACATGCATATCCAAACCATCCTGCAGAGCACTTATGTTTGGATGTCACTATGGCAACATCATATCAACCAGAAAGGTGCTTTTTTATGTCACTCACCAGAAGAGTGCCAGATTATGTAAAAAAGTTGAAATGACTCAATAAATATTGTACATGTACGGACTGTTGACACTGTTTGAGGTGAGGACAGAGTTGTTCACAAGTTATAAATGAGCACAGGACAAGATTAAGGAGACAAAATACAAGAAACACAGTTGCCTTCAGTCCTGCAGTGATGACATATTTCCTCCTACATCCTTGTCAGATACACATCAAGATGCATTAACATTTACACTACATAAGTCATGTTGTCACATGCGTCCCGGACCACCTCCACATGTGGTGTAAGTGATCAGATCTCAGTGTGTCTTGGTGGTTCTTTACCTGAACTGCATCTTAAAACTAAGTGTAAACAGCCTCAGGAAGCATAAACCTGCCAAGACATAATCCATGTCTGATCACCACCAATACATTGTCTCAGATTGAGACTGGACGTGATCCCACCCACAGATATTGGTCAAAATCATTAAATACACTACCATTCAAAAGTCTGGACACACCCTAAGAACCAACGGTTTTCCAGTCACACCAAAGACCTTGTACAGACAAAAGGATCTGCCAAGCTTCATACACATGTCAACTATATACACTATACACTATATATATACACCACCAGTCAAATGTTTGACTGGTGGTGTATATATAATTAATTGCTCTTTGGGTAATATCCTTTGGCTCTGTCTTTGAAGAAACATTAATTGAGATCTGTTGGGAAGTTTTCCCATAATGTTGCTAACCAATAAACCAATGCAGATGAGAATATAACCTCCTTGGTGAAGGTAACAACCATCCTCATTATTTACACTCCTGATAAGTTCACTAAAAAGTGGTGTTTTATTCCTCACCTCTCACAGGAACAGTACAACAAATCACACAATATTTCTCTCCATTTTCTACTAGAACTTGGCAAACATACAAATTTGGTTTCAGACGGTGAACATGAAAAACCGTCAATTAGCCCCCGACATGAAGCTTCTTTGTAGTGCAGCAGGTCTATAAATGGAAAAGTGAACTTAACAAAGTGTATGGTGTGCACTGGGTGGTTGCTGAGTTTGATAATCTGATGTGGAAAAAACACCACATCAGACTTCTGGTTGCGTTTAAAGCTGAGAATTCAATGGTTAATGACACAGAGCGGCAGTATCTGGAAATGATGCACTGGAAAGGTGGGGGTAATTAAAAATAATGAGCTGTGTGGGACGCAGTCAGTCCACCAGCCGAAGAAACTGATATCATGAACCTTTATTACACTTCATACCAAGTTATTTCACATTTGTGGTGCAAGATTTAAAAACAGCAGGACCTTACACTCAAGGAAATAATGTGTGTTGAATTCCATTTCCTCCAGTGTGAGAAACAATAATTAGATGTGACTATTTTTTTTTGAGCATACATTATTATATTTCTGTGTTATGAAAGCAGCGGGGGATTTTCTATAATTCAGCATTTAAATGTAGTTTTCCTCATCATGTAGTAACTAGTGGCCTCTGATATTCCTGTTGCATTGAAACTAAATAGTGAAAACCTCATGACAAGACTTTGCTACTTTTAGATTCCCTGTCAAACTCTGTGGACTGTATTATTTTTAACAATATTCTTGTAGCCACTTTATCTTGATATTTTAATGATTAAATGTAATGTAATCTGTATTGATTTCATACCATGAAGCTGTTCTTTGCTGCTTTCCCCCTTAATCTATCTATCTATCTATCTATCTATCTATCTATCTATCTATCTATCTATCTATCTATCTATCTATCGATTTAGAAGAAATGAACACGTGAAGGATGATTTCGCCAACTAAAACACCCAAGGGTTAAAAAGGATGAACTTGAACATGCACAATGCCTTGACATACCAACGGGAAGTCATCAAGAACCAAAGTTAAACATCCAACTTTGGTTTTAATGAGTGTAAATCTCACATTTCATGGCAGTGACAGCAGAGTGGGTGTGAATGAACTTGAGGGAGAGTGTATTTTTGTTTTGTCACAAATGCAGGAACACAGCATACCACCAGCAAGTAACACAGGCAGAGTGACAACACTTTGCTGGATGTTTGCTGTGTGTCCTCGCTCTGTGCTCTTCATCTGTTTGCTGCTTTCAGGGTTTCACGTGTTCAATAGTATTGTGATTGTGTTAGTAGGAAAAAGGTTAAGAAAAAAAATAATCAACAGATCTCGATGAATTTTATTTGAGTGAGTTTTAACCAAAGAACAAATTAATACATTTGGGGCAAGATGGCAAAATCCCTTACACACCTTTCTCCCTGTCTCTTCAGGACGGCACTGGTAGAGCGGCTGCCAACCAATCGAAGGGTCAGTGGTTTGATTCCCACTCCTCCCACTCATTGTTGGTGTGTCCTTGGGCAGGACACTTCACCCAATTTGCCCTGTGGATGAATGGCTGTAGGCGTGAATTGGCAGCCACACCTCTGTCAGTCTGCCCCAGGGTGGCTGTGGCTAGCTTAGCTTACCACCACCGGTATGACTGGGTGTGAATGAATTATGGTAACTGTTAGCGCTTTGAGTCTGGACTTCCAGGAAAAAAAGTAAATCCAAACCATAACAGGGGAACGTTAAGAGACAGTGTTGCTGTTCCACCACTAGAGGGCAACTGTGTTCAGTCTATAGCCTCAGTGCAGCTGTTAGTTTTGAATTTGATTTAGAGGCTGCTGTATCTTTTGACGATTTTCTTTAAATCATTTGTTGCAATGTGCACCGTGAAACCAACCAGAATTCATAGTTAGCATAATAATGGATGTGATTTTACCAGCATAGGTATTGATACTGGAACTGTCAGTATTATTTAGAAATATCCACAAACGGCTCATGCACACAAAAATGTAATCTGATTGTGATGACATTGTGAAAAGGCTCAATCAAATCCCAGCTGTAGAAATATTTGGACCCAGGATCCACACTGAACTCCAGAGCTCGGCTCAGTGACATCATGAGGAAAGAATAGTCTACATCTTCCTAACATCAAAGCTGAAGAAAAAATAAATCTGCTTCAACTTTGATCCACAATGTGGTGTCACAAAGGACAAAGCGCTGTAAGCCTGGCTGATGCAGACCATACACAATGGCTGCAGGGCAGGTGGACACACTAATTAGTTTTCAGCCCAGGCCATGTGCCATTACTGTTAACCGAGTCCTCTTCCCGTCTCGCCGGTGACTCTATCTAGGTGCTGTCCACTCACATTGGACAGCAGTGGCTGGTATTAAGGGCCACATTAAACTTTAACAATGGCATGTTATTGCCATTTATTAGAGTAGCTACTCTATAATTGAGTTACAAGCGGGCTGAGAGGAGAAGCATGCCTGGTTTATAAATCATGTTGGCACTTTTAAAATGATTCTTTTCTCCGGTGTCCGTCACGTGGAAAAACAGTTTTTAAAGCGGAGTGAAGCTGCTATAATATCTGATGTGTTTTGATATTGGTATACCATTTACTCAAATTATACTGGAGAGCACAATAGCAGAACAACACTGCGACAGCGCTGTGTTTCCAGCACTAAACAGGATTAGTGTGAAAGTGAGAGGTTGAAGGGAGAGGAAGAGCAGAGGGGAGAGCGAGAGCGGCCCCTAAGTGAGTCTTTCATTTGTATGCCAGCGGATGGCTGAGAGGCGTGTTGTTAAAAGATAAGGACTGGCCTCTGAGGCCACTGAAGACTAACAGAGGGTCTGGCACTGCATGTTACAACAGCAGTATCACAGCCGCTCCACTGTGCTCTACAATACCACTGTAACCGATAGGATGCCACTGACACCCAGAGCAGGCTTTTCAGGCGCTGGATTTGTTCCCTGCAGTCTGTTACTAAATCCAAATGAGTTCAACAACACTCTGTCCTCACATTATGAACTTTGTAGAGAGCTGCACATGCTGCATGCGCTTGTGCTAAAATCCTAAAAAAAAGTGTCACAAATGCAAAGTGAGAAAATGAAGAAGAAGAAGAAGAAGAAGAAGAAAGGCCTGTTCCTCCCAGACGACTGAATGACGACACCATCTGTTCAAAGAAAAATGTCTCGCCTCCGTGCAGCTGCACCGCACATTGCTCCTAACTTCTTAACAATAAAAGCAAAACAACACCCCGTGATAGTGCTCCGCTGAAAACAAATAATCCCGCGGTCGCAACCTTTGGTCATCCGTCTTGCTCTAAAATTTCTCAAAGTAGCTACGTGTCATTTATTCGGCTCTTCCTGCCAGCACATTTCAGGAAGCTGAACAGGCTGGAATTTGCTGGAGCCTTTTTCTGCTGCAGGGGTAAGAAATAGTCCTCACCGTATCAGATTGAGGTTGCCAAAAAAAGTTGGCCCCATGCATCACGTTGAAGTATCACTACCCCGTGTTACGCTTGACAAATGTCTTTCCTTCTGTTATTTCAACACCTTTGGTTTTGATCTCAGCTCAGTTTTAAATAAGGCCCACTTCCATCTGCTGAGCACTACCTGGGGAATTCATGTCATTAATAAATTAGCCCCGTGGAGAAACACATCTGCAGTGTGAAAAATCCCCTGATCACTGGTAACTCTGACTTGACTGTACTTGCTGATCCTGTGCGGAGTCATGAGGCTCTGGATCCCATCCAAGCTCTCCAGTCTGTCACAGTATGAAACACACAGAGAAGCCATTCACACTCACTCCTGCTGCATAACAGAGTCACCAATTCAACAAAGCTGCTGGACGCCAGAGAGTGGAAGAAATGTCCACAGAGGAGAGATCTGACCATAGACTGTATATTAAAGATGGACGAAGCCACCCAGCCTCACAAGTGAAGCCAATGCAGAGATGCAATAAAGTGCAATACCTTTGATGGCCACTAGATGCTGGCTCCAAAAGACTGGCTCCAATTCAAAAATCCTCATTTTCAATCCTGAAATTTTAAGTCAATACATTTTTTCCACAAGTCAGTCTGATGTCATTCGCTACAGTCAACTCTTCTTCTCAGTGATCTGTTGAAACATCTGAAAATCATTTAATTTTTAAGGAGATATTAAGCTTTAAAAAGAGGAGGATTTAGGGGCGTGAGTAGTTTGATTGACAGGTCTGACCAATGATTTACAGGTGGTTTGGAGGCTCATTCACCAGTAAACTCCAGTCTCACATATTGGACACTGTCCTTTGGTTCAAGAGTCAGACCCGCCTCCTCAATCCTCCTCGAGATCCAAATATGGTCACTTCTGGCTCATAAGTGGGTTTGACTGAATACAAAGAATAAGACCAGAGGGTTTTACAATCAGCCATTACTGCTGCAAAGGATTTTGAGTGGTGTGGACTGACCATCTGTGAGATTTACTGTTGTACACGAGGACATGAAAGCTTTCACGTGTCTTATAAAAAGAAGCCTCCCAACATGTAGCTAATGAGGCTGAACATGTCTACACTAAAAAAACTAACACGCTGGGTTGTGTAGAGCTGCTGATTAATGTGTTGAGGCTTCAAAAATCATAAAAGCTGCATTCATTTGTCGAGACTCTGTTGCTAAATGAAACGAGTAGGAATCACAAACGTTTATTTTGTGATGGAGATTACTTTCTACAAAAGTCCAAAAGCCAACACACAAAAAGGCTTTTTGTGGAAGCAACCTGGGGGATTGTAACTGTACTAACATTAAACACAAGGTACAGCTGAGTTTGATGGGAGTGTCATCAATGATGCAGGTTTTTGCTAATAAATAAATAAAAGTACTGCACAAAGCCAAAAGTTGACGAGCTGGTGAGACAGTGGAGAAAGTCGAGGGAATCACCAAATCTACTGAGATTCATCTTTTGGGGATTTGAACCTAAATTTCTGCCAGTCCTTTTTGTAGAGGCTGAAATATTAAACAAAACAAGCTGAAAAAAAATAGAGATCTCACATGTCAGCTGGATACGTCGTCAAGAATATCTGCAGCGAATTTCACAGCAGTACCACAAATACATCTCGAAATATTTAAGTCATGCCCCTAATATTACTAAATGGAATAAAACTGGGAGTAAAAATGTATGAAAAATAATAACTGAATTGTCTAATTTGTAGCGTAAATTACAGGCCATTTACATTTCCCACAAAGCAGGTTTTGTCCAATGTGAATAAGCTTCAGTCTTATCTTAATGACAGGTCTTGGCTTCCACACCAGTCGGATGCACCTCCTTTATGACTGTATCTGAAATATTTTCCCAACCATTACATCCAATTTAGATTAAAAAGGCTTCAAGGACAGTGAATTAGAGAAGAAGATTTAATTAACAATGTTTGGCTCTCAGCAGGACTGGACATGCGGAGAAAGCGCCTGAGGGGGATGATTGTGAGGTTTTTTTTTTTTAATGCCGCAGCAAAGTGGATTTAACATAAACAATACCAACCCACGAGCACTGCACACTTCTTAGTCGTCTCCCCCTGAGGAGTTAAACTAAACAGAAACAGTTACACTTAACATATAAC
The DNA here is from genome assembly GCA_900323345.1 of Pseudochromis fuscus. Classification (NCBI taxonomy): domain Eukaryota; kingdom Metazoa; phylum Chordata; class Actinopteri; family Pseudochromidae; genus Pseudochromis; species Pseudochromis fuscus. The sequence continues at coordinate 789 of OOFC01013234.1, read as the reverse complement.
TGTAGATTCAGCATGAAAGGGAAGTTCTGCTACATTAATTGGCCTTCTTGGGTCCTGTTCAATATTGGCAACGTTGAAACAGCACAAGAAAAAGATGTCGTGCAGCCTCATTTCCCAAATGAGAATTACATCATGTTTAATTTTTCTCCAATGGGATTAGTAGCAGGTACGGCAGAGATCTCAAAGAGCCTAATGAATTACATGAAATGAGATTTGGCTGCAGCCTCAGTAACCACTCAAGACTGATGGGGGCCGCCAAGACTGGCTCACGGGATAATAATATTTCTGTGATTTTGTTTGGTAACAATTAGATTCAGAGTAATTTGATAGTGAATGAGAACGGAGGATTTGACCAAAGGTGAAAACCAAAAAGCCATCCGGGGCAGGATAATGTGCCACATGGAGACAAAATCACCCAGAGGTACCCGAGGTCTGGTGCGTGAAAAAAGCACGAAGAAGACGAAGAAGACTCTGCCTCCAGCTGAACAAGTGTTTTGGCCTGTGGCGATGCTGCGCAGCAGGAAAAAGAGAGCGACGGGATCATGCATATGAGAGGATGCTAAGCAGTGACAAATGAAGGTAACAAATGTGAGCAAGGAGCATCTCTTTGTCATCTCATTGATGAATACAAGAGCCTATTTGTCAGAGCCGATGGAGAACACTTGTCCCGGGATGGCGATGCATTCAGATAACACAAAGCATCTCGTTGTGCCTCTAATTTGCGGCGATGTGGTGAGATTTATCACGCGGCAGATGTTGGGGGTCTTCCCCCCCCGCCCCCCCCCCACC